>JAPZIH010001245.1:0-49443 GCA_027410445.1 Discoglossus pictus
CTTTTTACCTATTTTGTTACATTACAGCCTTAAGTTCAATGTTTTGTTAATCTGAATTGTATGTGATGGATCAGAACACAATAGTCTAAGATGGTGAAGTGAAATGAGAAAAATATATACATAAACGTTTTTTTAGAAATAGAAAACAGAAAACTGGCATGTGCGTATGTATTCACCCCCTTTGTTATGAAGCCCATAAAAATCTCTGGTGCAACCAATCAGAAGTCACATAATTAGTGAAATGATGTCCACCTGTGTGCAATCTAAGTGTCACATAATCTGTCATTACATACACACCTTTTTTGAAAGATCCCAGAGGCTGCAACACCTAAGCAAGAGGCACCACCAACCAAACACTGCCATAAAGACCAAGGAACTCTCCAAACAGGTAAGGGACAATATTGTTGAGAAGTACAAGTCAGAGTTAGGTTATAAAAACATATCCAAATCTTTGATGATCCCCAGGAGCACCACCAAATCTATCATAACCAAATGGAAAGAACATGGCACAACAGCAAACCTTCCAAGAGACGTCCGCCCACCAAAACTCACTGACCGGGCAAGGATGGCATTAATCAGAGAGGCAGCACAGAGACCTAAGGAAGCCTGGAGGAGCTGCTGAGTTCCACAGCAGAGACTGAAGTATCTGTACATAGGATGACAATAAGCCATACGCTCCATAGAATTGGGCTTTATAGCAGAGTGGCCAGAAGAAAGCCATTACTTTCAGCAAAAAAACAAAATGGCACGTTTTGAGTTTGAGAAAAGGCATGTGGGAGACTCCCAAAATGTATGGAGGGAGGTGCTCTGGTCTGATGAGACTAAAATTGAACTTTTCGTCCATCAAATAAAACGCTATGTCTGGCTCAAACCCAACACATCACGTCACCCAAAGAACACCATCCCCACAGTGAAACATGGTGGTGGCAGCATCATGCTTGGAGATTTTTTTTCAGCAACCAAGACTGGGAAACTGGCCAGAGTTGAGGGAAAGATGGATGGTGCTAAACACAAGGATATTCTTGAGCAAAAACCTGTACCACTCTGTGCCTAATTTGAGGCTAGGACAGAGGTTCACCTTCCAGCAGGACAATGACCCCAAGCACACTGCTAAAGCAACACTTGAGAGGTTTAAGGGGAAACATTTAAATGTGTTGGAATGGCCTAGTCAAAGCCCAGACCTCAATCCAATAGAAAATATGTGGTCAGACTTAATGATTGCTGTTCACAAGCACAAACAATCCAACTTGAAGGAGCTGGAGCAGAGGAGGAATGGGCAAGAAACCCAGTGGTAAGATGTGGCAAGCTCATAGAGGCTTATCCAAAGCGACTTAGAGCTGTGATTGCCGCAAAAGATGGCTCTACAAAGTATTGACTTTAGGGGGGTGAAAAGTAATGCACATTGACCTTTTCTGTTATTTTGTCCTATTTGTTGTTTGCTTCCCAATAAAAAAAAACAAAAGAAAACTTCAACATTGTAGGCATGTTCTGTAAATTAAATGATGCAAATCCTCAAACAATCCATGTTGATTCCAAGTTGTGAAGCATCAAAACATGAAAAATGCCAAGGGGGCTGAATACTTTTGCAAGGCACTGTAGATGCCCCTGAGCACATATCCATATATTTATAGCCTTATGCTCCAATCTAAAATAACTGCTCCCAACTCCCAACAATATTTTCTTTAACTTTTTAAACTCATCTCTAGACTTTTCACGCTCCACCACTTTGTCAGATTAGGCCTCCCTTCAGGAATCCCTTCTTGACCCAATAAAGTATCAGTACTGGCTACTACTTACTGATGGAGACTAGCTAATGGCGACTGCAGTCTCTGTGATAGTGGGCTTGTAGCCAGTAGAATGCTGATGACATCACAATCCCTATGACATCAGCCATGTTATATATGTATAATAACTAGTGAGTGATCAGTGCTGACCTCAGAGCTTTTGTGTATCAGAGGATGTAAGTGTAGTGATAAGACTACAAAGGAGATAGTCATAGTGATGTGAGAGTGCACAGGAGGTAACAAAAAAGTAAGAAGAAAAAATGGACTTTATTATTGCAGTACAAATATGAGTATTTAGAGGGAGCTTGTACTTTATTGTCCATTCAGGACCTGATCGGATGTAACAATAAAAGTCACTCACAGTATTTAGGATATTTGAATAATTCAAAAGAGAAAATGTTTTTCACTATTATGTATAATCAAAATATATTGGATTGCTATAACAGCTGATATTTGTGGTATTTTTAAAATGAATTTGTAAATTATACGTCGACTTATAATTTACAAATTATAGTGGTATATTGTATATATCAGGTAAATATTGATATAGCAATCTATTTAACTGTAAATTAACAAAATATTTCCATGATTGTAATGAAAAAGAAGAAATACAATTTAGAGAAATATTAATCTTATACCATACCTAGTACTTGTACTCGATTTCATCAAATGACACAATTGAGGTCTGGATTGTTTCTTATTTTTGAATATGTTATTGGTATATAGGTGTGTAAATTCTTTTGTTAGTGATCTCTGAGGGTTTCTTTGTAGAATGCATTTTGAGTTTTCTATATGTTTGGGAATGTCCCAAACAATAAGTGTTAGAGTATTCTTCTTAGGAAAATTCACCAAATTGTCTCCCTGGGGTGCGTCTGTGACTCTCTAATATTAGCTGTTATATCAGAGAGCTTCTAGATCTTGGTTTTCAGCCTCCCAATTCCTTTATCTGTCTCCTAATTATACCCAAAACTTAATTTACTTAGGTATTCAAATTAGGCTATGTACTTGGCAAAGAATTATAAATTCTAATGATGTTAGTAAATATTTAACCCTTAAAAGGATGTATTCTTGTCCTAGAAACTTATTAAGTGTCAATACATTTCTTGGAACACTAGAGGGTGCCATTGTACATTTTATTACAAATAAAGAATTACAATAAAATCACCTTAATGAACTTTGACCTTAAACCATAAAATTCCATACCATAGACACATTTATGAATCTAGAAATAGACATGATGTCTACTTAAAAATATTCCTATAGATGGAAGCTTATCTTTAAGAGAATATGAACTTTTAAGATTACCTTACCAATTAGCTAACAACTTTATTAAGTAATGTCTATCCAGGAAAAATGCAAAAGTATTTTTCCAACCAGAGAAATCATTAAGAATTCTATTTCAGTGAGACACTGGAAAAACATCTAAACATAGAAAATATCCAAGTAGAAATGCATGCATATATTTATATAAATGTATAGAGCATAAAAAATATTAATACATTGAATATAAAATAAAGGATAAAAAAGGAATATCATATTATATTATTATATTATAATAACCATATAAGATTGTATTTTATTCATAGTAAATGTTCTGATAATGCAAAACCATGGTTTGCTTGTGGTGCCTGTGAGCCTGTACTTAGCTCAAAATATATATATAGCTTTATGTCTTATTTATAACCTCTCTTTGATAAATGGAAAGGGCTTATTGTACAATCAAGTGGGATAGTAATAATGCTGTGAAGATATTTTGATACTATCAGAGCACTGTAACATATCTGGGTTATTACAGTGTCCCTATACTACTGTGTTCAATACTATGTTAAGATTGAAGTTTTTTATTTACTATAATATTCACAAAGGAGATCTAAAAAGGTTACTATAATTACTGTGATGATATATAATATAGTTACATAGTAACATAGTAATTGAGGTTGAAAAAAGACTTTTAGCCCAAGTTAAACCTTTTAAGATCTCCTCTGATCTGCAATATGTGCATTAGTTGTTAATTGATGCAGAGGAAGGCAAATAGAGAAAAACAAATTCCTTGCTGACCCCAGATACTGGCAATCGGATTCCTCCCTGGATTAATACTCCCACTCTAATTAACCAGGATAACCCTGAATGCCCTTTTTATTTAAAAATGTATCCAATCCATTTAAAAGTTATCTATTGAATCCGCTGTCACCACCGCCTTTGGTAGAGAATTCCACAGATTAACTATGCTTACTGTGATGAACCCCGTTTCTTTAAGGAGAAAACTTTTTACTTCTAACCTCAAAGGATGTCCTCATGTCAGTTGAAACCTTTTGGCACTAAAAGCACCCTTGACAAATCTTTATACTAACCCTGGATGTATTTATATAAAGTAATCATATCCCCTCATAGATGCCTTTTTTCTAGAGAAAATAAGTTTCATTTTGTTAGTCTTTCTTCATAAGTTAGCCCCTCCATTCTTCTTATTAGTTTTGTTGCCCTCCTCTGTAACTTTTCCAGCTCTTAAATGTCCTTTTTATGAAGTGGAGCCCAAAACTGTACTTCATATTCCAAATGAGGGCGTACTAGGGATTTGTATAGTGGCAGAATTATATTTGCTTCCCTGGCTTCTATACCCTTCTTAATACATGCTAATATTTTATTTCCCTTTGCAGCTGCTGCTTGGCTTTGAGCGCTGTTACCTAGGTGGTTGTCCACAAGCACTCCGAAATCCCTTTCAATATCTGATACGCCTAGATTTGCTCCATTAAGATTATAAATTGCATGGCTATTTTTCTTTCCCAGATGCATAACTTTACATTTATTCATATTAAATCTCATCTGCCAATTAGATGCCCATTCCTCAATTTTATGTAAATCCCTTTGGAGGGAAAGCACATAATTATCTGATTTAATTACCTTGCACAACTTCGTGTCATCAGCGAAAATGGAGACACCACACTCCAATCCTACCTCTAAGTCTTTAATAAATATGTTAAAAAGGAGAGGACCTAATACTGAACCCTGAGGAACCCCACTTACCACATTAGTCCAATTGGAGTATGTTCCATTTACAACAACCCTTTGTTTCCTGTCTTTTAGCTCTCAGTCCATGAGCAGATATTTACTGCAATTCCTGTATCCCTTAGTTTGCACAATAGTCTCCCATGTGGCACTGTAATAAAAATCCATAGCAAAATCCAAAAAGACTACATCCACTAAGTTGCCTTGATCCAGGTTCCTACTAACCTCCTCATAGAAACTAATTAGATTTGTTTGACATGACCTATCCCTCATAAATCCATGTTGGCTCTACCTTTTAATCCTGTTCAAATAGACATATTCTTGTATAAGTGAGGCTCATTGGTCTTTAATTCCCCAGATTTGCTCTTGCTTCCTTCTTAAATATAGGTATCATATCTGCTTTTCTCCAGTCATTTGGTAGCGACCCAATGTTGAGTGAATCTTGAAAAATTAAATATAATCCAGTTCCCTCAGTACCCGTGGATGTATTCCATCAGACCCTGGGGCTTTATTAAGATTTATTTTTTCCAACCTCTTCTGGATTACTTCCTGCGTTAACCAATAATTTGGCAATGGTAGTGTAGCCCCATTGGGTTTCAGTGTCCCAACCACTGGTACCTCCCTTGTGTATACCGAAGAAAGAAACCTATTTAGCTCATCTGCCTTTTCCTGGTCACCAATTATCAGACGGCCTTTGTCACATTGTAATGTTCCTATAGCTTCCTTCCTGGCCTTCTTCCCATTAATATACTAAAAAAATATTTTAGGGTTAGTCTTACTCTCCTTTGGAACTCATTTTTCATTTTCTATTTTTGCCAGTCTAATAGCCTTTTGCTGCATTGTTAGTTTCCTTCTACTCACGTAAAGCAGTCTCTGTCCCCGCTTGTTTGTATAATTCAAATGCCTGTTGTCCATTTATGGTCAGTATTTTTACCTATCAGTTCTCTGTCCCAGTATATATGTTGTATTGCTGCCCTTAGTTTTTGTTGGTCCCTTATAGTTTTGTTTTTTTACTTCAATCTCAAATGAGACTGTGTTGTGATCAATGTTTGCCAAAGTTTGCCCTATTCCAACATTTGATACTATATCAATATTATTTGTGATGACTAAATCTAAGATAGCCTCATTTCTAGTAGGCTCTTGTATATCCTGGACCAGATAATGATCCCTGAGTGTACTCAAGAACCGGCTCCCCTTAACTGAACTGCTGGTCTGATTTATCCAGTTTATTTCAGGGTTAAAATCTCCCATTATTAGAACTTGCCCATGCTTAGCTGCATTTCCAATCTGTAATAATAATTGAATTTTCTCGCTTTCAATTATATTTGGGGGTTTATAGCATACTCCTACTAATATTCTTTTGGAATTTGCTGCTCTGCTATTTAACTCTACCCACAAACATTTCATATTACTGCTAGTTCCAGCATAAATATCTTCAGTGACTATAGGCTTATGTTCAGGCTTAACATACAGACAAATCCCTCCTCTTCTTTTACCATTGCCCTTGTCTTTCCTAAACCGGTTATAACCATCCAGATTAACAGTCCAGTCATGATAATCATCCCACCATGTTTCAGTAATGCCTATTAAATCCCATTTCTCATTTACTGCTAATAATTCTAACTATCCCATTCTTCCTGGCAAGATTCTGGCATTAGCAAGCATACATCTTATGTACTGAGTCTGTAGTACTGGAGTGACTGCCACTATACTTGAGTTACTTAGTAGTACCGCCCTATTGACTATGCTTACCCTCCGCGCTTCTCCTCCTCCCCCATGAGTAGCTAATTTATTCCTTACCCCTCTACACTTACTACCCCATTACTTTCTATCTAGTCTCACCCCCCCACCTACAAGTTTAAAAACTCTTTCAGCCTTTCCACCATCCTATCTCCTAGCACAAAGCTTCCCTCATCATTATTGTGCAATCCATCCCTGCTATAGAGATTGTACCCAAGCGAGAAGTGAGCCCAATGCTCCAAAATCCTAAACCCCTCCTTAATGCACCACATTATTAGCCATGCTATTAACCTTCCTAAGCTCCTACTGTCTCCCTGGGCTAGCACGTGGCACAGGTAGTATCTTTGGAAAATACTATCTTGGAGGTCCTTGCTTTAAGATTATTCCCTAGTACTCTAAAATCATTCTTAGGACACTCCATCTTCCACTAACTTTGTCATTTTGTACCAATATGTATCAAGACCACGGGTTCATTTCCAGCCCCTCCCAATAATTTATCTACCCAATCCACAACATGCCGAAGCTGAGGAAAACTCAACAATGGCCATAGACTGGAAAAGATCAGTTTACATCCTAATCCCCCAAAAAGGCAGTGCCAAAGAGTGCTCCAATTATCGAACAATGCACTCATTTCACATGCCAGCAAGGTGATACTTAAGATTCTACAAGCTCGACTCCAACAGTATATGAACCAGGAACTACCAGATGTGCAAGCCGGGTTCTGCAGAGGTAGAGGCACAAGAGATCAAATTGCTAATGTCCGCTGGATAACAGAGAAAGCAAGAGAGTTCCAGAAAAGCATTTACTTCTGCTTTATAGACTATTCAAAGCCTTTTGACTGTGTGGATCACAACAAAATGTGGCATGCCCTTAAAGAGATGGGAGTACCAGATCTCATTGTCCTCCTCAAAAATTCTGTAAGTCAACCAAGAAGCCATGGCAGAACTGAACATGGAACAACACAATGGTTCAAGATCGGAAAAGGAGTGCAACACGTTTGTATATTGTTATTTATTCACCGTATACAGAGAGTACATCAGGTGTAAGGCTGGACTGGATGAATCCAAAGCCAGAATCAATATTGCTGGAAGGAATATCAACAACCTTAGATATGCAGATGATACTACTCTGATGTCTGAAAGTGGGGAGGAACTAGAGGACTTATTGATGAGTGCAAAAGTTAGCCTGCTGCTCAAAGTTAAAAAGACAAAGATCATGACAAACGGCAATCTCACTACCTTGGCAAATAGACGGGGAAGAAGTGAAGGCAGTGACAGATTTTATTTTCCTTGGATCCAAGATCTCTGCAGATGGTGACTGTTGTCATGAAATTAATAGACATTTGCTTCTGGAAAGGAAAGCTATGGCAAGCTTGGACAAGCTTGTAAAAATGTATGATATTAAACTATCAACAAAGGTCTGCATAGTTCGAACTATGGTATTCCCAGTAGTAACATACAGATGTGAGAGCTGGACCATAAAGAAGTCTGAGCTCCGTAGAATTGACGCCTTTGAATTGTGGTGTTGGAGAAGACTGCTTAGTGTCCCTTGGACTACAAGAAGATCCAATAAATCAATACTTCAGGAAATCAAGACAAACTATTCACTAGAAGGTATGATCATGAGGGTGCAGCTCAAATGTTTTGGCCATATCATTAGACAGCAGGATTCCCTAGAAATACTGTGATGCTGTACAAGATTGCAGGTACAAGGAAAAGGGGATGACAGAGGCAGAGATGGATAGATGAGGTAACTGAAGAAATGAACCTGAACTTTATGGAACTCAGAGGGGCAGTGACTAAGAGATGCATCTGGCATGCTGTGGTCCGTAGAGTCCATGGAGAGTCATACGTGACTAAACAACTAAACAACAACAAGTCTTGGGAACAGAGAAGTGTTACAAGTAGGTCTTTCTGTGTAGATAGAGCCTTCTGTTTTCTATTATATTGTTCCCATGGATGATAAAGGAGAGAAATGCAGGGGTCTAAGGGGGTTGTATTTCTAGACAAGTAGCTATAAGGGCATTTATTGACAACAAATAAGCTTGAAGTTCAGCGCATGTCCATCATATGTGTATATATGGACTTTCTAGATAAAAACCCTTCCAGTAAAGGGACACTGGGGATCTGGCCCATTTTATACTATATGAGGAGGTGAGATACACTGATGTAGGATTATTTGTAGGATTGCTCATACAGTGCAAGCAAATGAAAATTGAGTAATTTTCTATATGTTTTACGAGTCTTTGGGGTCAAATGTTTAACCTAAGTCAGGTTCCCATCAAGTGAGATCTAGGTAAGGAGAGATATTCCCTGAAGACAAGACAAGCATATACATTTGGAAAATAGTCCCTTCGAATCATGTAAAAGTGGGCACAATTGTTCAAATGTTGTAAGTAAGGATATAAGTCTACTTTCTTATTTGTGGTTTAAAAATGAAGCTTCAGAGGTGAGTGTAATGGAAGAAGACTAAGCTATGACCAAATCGTACTTATCAGGTGGTATATGTCCATGTCATCTTCTGCAGAGCTCTTATCTAATATCTAAAGGCATAGGTAAGTTTCCTGGATTATGAATGCATCTGATAGAGTAGTGTATGGAAATATGTTGTTGCATTAAAAATCACCAGAACAAACATTTAAAAAAATTACCTTGAAGTTACCAAATGTCTTGCAATTTCTGACAGTTGAAAACTAGAGTTAACACCCAGGATGAATTAGCAGAAATAAAAAACTAATTTTGGCCAATCAGGAGTAGGCTCAGGCTCTGTGGTATGTAAAGCAGCCTTGAATATGTAGTTGTGCTATGATTAAGCTGTGAGATCAGACCCTGCCCAACCATGTGATTTCATCCTGCAATAGACTTCCTTTGGTTTCTACCAGAAAGGTCAATCTCTGTATCTGGGTGCCTCTACTCTGCATATTTGGTTACGCTGAATTTTAGTTTTCTACATTTAACTTTGTAAGTACACTGAACTTTTCTACATAACACATATTTTTCTGATAATCACTGCCTGTTTCTTACCAAGCATTTGAAACCCAGGAAACTTATATATACTTTAAGACTAACTATACCTCCCTTAGTTTTTATCTTTTCCCTAATATACCTAAATAAAGTTTAGTGACCCTGTTATTGAATGTGCTATTTTCTGCCTCTGCTTGGGGCCTTGGCACACATGATAACCTATATTGCTGCCCTCTATCACTAATATAGTTTCTAAAGCGTGTGTAACGCTCTTGAAACTATTTGTACGGATTTCCATATAAGCCAGCAGTGCGCATTGCACATGTAGAAAACTCGGCACTACCAGCAAAGTGCGGCGCAAGCCGGAAAGAGGAGGGAAAGGGACAGAGAGAGGCAAAGGGGGAAAGAGACACAGGAGAGGGAGAAGGGGGAGACACAGAAGAAAGGGGGAAAGAGACAGAGGGGGGAAATGACAAAGAGGAGGGAGGGAGGGGGGGAAGAGAAACAGGGGAAAGAGGGAGACAGAGGGGGAAAGGAGAAAAAAGACACAGGGGAGTGAAGCAAGGGGAAAGACACAGGGGAAAGGGGGAAGAGACAAAGGGGGAAAGGGACACAAGAAAGGGAGGAGATGGGGATAGGGGGGAAGGGAAAGAGGTGAGAAAGGGGGAATGAGACACAGGAGAGGGAGAAGGGCGGGACATAGACACAGGGGGAAAGAGAGGGGGCAAGAGACACCGGGTTAGAGATGAGGGGGAAGAGACACAGGGAAGGGAGAGGGTGAAGAGACATCGGGGAGGTAGAGGGGGGGAAGAGACACAAAGGGAGGTAAAAGGGGGAAGAGACAAAGAGGAGGGAGAGGGGGAAAGAGATACAGGGGAGGGAGATGGGTGGAAGAGACACAGGGTGGGAGGGGTAGAGAAACATGTAATATTATACCATGTTTTATGACAGGTAAACTAGTTCTACATAATTCTCTATCCTCCTCCGGGGGGCAAGTCTGTCAGTAATATACCATAAGATAGTTGTGGGATTTACAAATGGCGGCACCTCTTTAGAGTCCCAGACTGTTTTTTTTCTTTTCTCAATAAACGTAATGCAGTGTGAGGTATCATCTAGAATTGCTTGTTTCAGGTATTAACTCCGATCCTCCACTACACTCAAAATGCCAAGGAATATAAGTAGATTTCCATTAGAAAGTAATTGTTTTGTTCTTGTACAGTAAGAGGCCGCCATTACTTGTTACTAAACCATACTGACTAATGGTCACTAGACCCTAAGCTCAACCTATAGATGCATATGAGACTATATCACCTGTTATGAAGTGATGCCGCTTGTAAAGAATATAGTATATAATTACTCCAGGCTCATCCAACAGTAGGAAACCTTCCAGTCTACATCTGGGACATTAAAGTCTCCTATTATAATTATCTCCCCCATCATTGTCATTTTAGTTATTTCTTCCATTAGTGCTCTGTGTAATACCTCACCCTTGTCTTCGGGGGCTATAAATGACACTTACCCTAAACATTTTACCTCTCACTCTCTATAGTTACCCAAATGTTCTCAATACACTTATAAAAAGGGAAATGAATAATGTTTCACAGTTGGTATTCTTTTTTTTTTGTTAATCAAGGTCTCAAAGCACATAAATGTTATCAAACTTTTGGGGACTTTCCTTCTATTAGCCAATGAGATCATCAGACTGAAGTTTGTTTTTTATATTTTCTGTTAGTAAGAATGAAGTTTAAGCAAGTTTTATATATTTTCATGTAAAAAACATCAGTTCTATTCTGTAAATGCATGAAAAATAGTAGTGTCCCATGTGCCTTTAAATTGTGATGGTATACAGAATTACACCACAATATTACACTATTATATATATATATATATTTATATTTATGTTTTGTAGTTTTGAGATAATAATTGAATAAACAAATGTAAAATATGTTATAAATTGTAAGTATAAGAAACACAGTTTGTTTCGCATTGAGAGGTAACACAAACAAGTTTTGGCTTATCACTAATTATCATTATATGACATACAAAGACTTGTTTATTATAAATTTGGGCACTTTTATAACGGTGTCTAAGTGATGGATATTAGGACATTTATGACATAATTGCAGCACATTTTATTGGTGAACACTTTTCTTTTCTTGGATAATCAGTATTGTGATGCTTATTATTTCTTTTTCTCTACCTCCCTCCTGTCCCTTCTTTCTCCCCATCTCTCCCTCTCTATATCCTTCCCATTTCCTGATCTCCTTTTACCTTTTTCCCTTCTTTCACTCCCATGTTCTCATCCTTCACTTCACATCCCATTCTTTCTCTCTTCCACCATGTTCTCTCTCCTTTTTCTATTTCTCTCTTGTTCTTTTCTTTCTCTTTTTTCTCTCTACTCCTCTCTATTCCCTTATTCACACCTGTTTTCCTCTTTCCCTCCTCCCTATTCATCTCTCCACATTTTTCTCTTCCTCTCCTCTCTTGTTCTATCATTTTCTCTCTTCCATTACACTTGTATCTCTCATCCAATATCATTCTTTCCCCATCTTCTTCTCACTTTATTTCCCATTCTTTTTATCTCCCTTTCTTGCACCCCTGGTCATCCCCTCTTCAACCTCCTTTCTCTTATCTCTCATTTATACTCTCTCCCACTCATCTCTGTCTTTTTCTCTTTCCACCCGTTTTCTCAGTCCCTTTTTTTCACACCCTCTACTTATTACTTCTCACATTCTCCCTTTCTTGTCTCTCTCTCCCCCTTTCCACCTCCTACCTTTCTCTCTTTCTCATCTCATCCCACTCTCATCTCTTTTTAGCACTTCTCATTTCCTCTCTCTCCTCAATCCCTTCATCACTGTACCAGACATTACCTGGATATATCATTTTCTTTCTCTCTTCCAATTACTCCCTATTGTCTCTTCAATTTCTCTCACTTAATCTTCATTTGTTTCCCTTTTCTCTATTTCATTCCCTTTTCTAGCTCTTCACTCCAACTTCAATTTCTCCCTTCTCTCTTCCCCCTCCTCTCTGTATGCTCTCTCCATTTAATTTCTCTCTAACCTCTTTTCTCTGTCTCCATCTTTCCCCAAATTTTGGATGCACCAGGGCCCTGCATCACTAGCTCTGCCATTGTCACTATATCTCTCTTCCGTGCTCTGTCTCCCTCCACTTTTCACCAAGATGACACTAAGATTACATAGAAGAGAGGATTATACAGTAAAGATGGGGGACGGTGTGTCAGAGAGAAAGAGATGGGCAAATGAGAATGAAGCAATGAAATAATGACACTATAAATGAGAGCTCTACTTCACAATGGGATTTCATACCAGACAATAAATAGATAAAACACACATAAAATCACTAAATAAATATTGCTTTATTATGGTTAAATGGGAAGTAGTTTAAATGAAAAATATATATCTGAGTTATTTTCCTTCAGGGAGGTAAATAGTTTCATACAACTTACAAACATATGTACAAAATAACATGTTTAACTTCTGAACTTCTGTTATGAATATAAACCAACACCACAGCATTACTTAATAATTACTTATAAACATGTTTATTTAAACCATATTAACTTATAGCATTGTTGTAATTTGTACATGTAAAAGGTACAGCCCTGTGTGAGTCTGTTGATGTCTGCGAAATGTGCTGTTATGTCTAAAGCTTTTCCCACACTCTGTACATTTAAAAAGGTCTCTCCTCTGTATGAACCTTGTGGTGTTTTAGAAGAACACACTTTCTTTTAAAGCTTTTCCCACACTCTGTACATGCGAACGGTTTCTCTCCTGTATGAGACATCAGGTGATATTGCAGAGAGTCATTGTGTTTTGAACCTCACCCCACACTCTGTACATTTAAAAGGTCTCTCCTCTGTATGAACCTTGTGGTGTATTAGAAGATGACTCTTTGTTTTTAAAGCTTTTCCCACAGTCTGTACATGTGAAGGTTTCTCTCCTGTATGAGATATCAGGTGATATTGCAGAGAGACATTGTGTTTGAATCTCACCCCACACTCTTTACATATGTACGGTCTCTCTCCTGTGTGAATCCTGTGGTGTGTTAGAAGAACACTCTTTGTTGTAAAGCATTTTCCACATTCTGTACATTTAAAAGGTGTCTCCCCTGTATGAAGCCAGTGGTGATTTTGAAGTTGACTCTCTCTTATAAACCTTTTCCCACACTCGGTGCATGCAAATGGTTTTCCCACTGTATGAACCGCAAGATGTCTTTGAAGATCACTCTTTTGTATAAACCTTTTCCCACACTCTGTACATGTGTGTGTTTTTTTCCCCGGTGTGAATCATGTAATGACATTGAAGTGTCTGTCTTTAACTTAAAGCATTTCCCCACACTCTGTACAGGTGAATGGTTTCCCTCCAGGGTCCAGCACATTGATACCTGAAAGAATTTCTTTAGTCTTTATGGTTCCCCACACTCAGGACTCAGTTCGGGCTTTGAGCTGCTCATGATTTGGAAAATCACCATCACCTTGAGATGACTCCTGAGCTACATCCAATGAGTGGCTACAGTCTTCATCCTCTACTGGCAGGTTTTGGGAGATGGTCTACTTCTATCTGGAATTGGATCTGGATGTGAAACATTAAAGCGAATATCTAGAAGGAGAAAATACACTAATAAAATAGGTGTCTAAAATATATTTATACAATTAATTATAACGAAAACCTTGTAGAATAATCTTTCCACTTTCACTCAATAGAATCTATTTAATGAAACATAGCTGATATTGTAAACACTTTGATAGACTGCAAATAATAAACTGAAAGTGGTCTAACCTGTTCATCACCTGTCTGACTTTTCATTTACAAGACAATCCTTGAGTGCTAATACACCCTGGAAGAACCCAAATTACCCATGATTTCCATAGCTTCTATAATGCCTGAAGATCTATCATTTCAGAGAATATTATTATGTATTTAACATTGAACACAATGTGTCAGGACAGGCTAGACTGGCCAACCCATGGGCTACATTAATTCTAGATTACATAATATTGTATTCATATCACTACTAATAGCACAAGACTCTTATTTCTTACCATATTTCCCACTTCCTTACCCTTCATTGTTTATTATTGCTTACTAAATAATAAAAACTATGGGCCTCTTAAATTAGCCCTCGTAGTTCCCATCGTCCTCTGCAAAGACAGTTTTTGCTGTTGTGAGGACTGAATTCCTCGCAGCCTGCTTTGCAAGATGACACCGGAAAAATGGCAAGAGAATAACTCTGAGAGAGCTACGGAGTCACACGCAGCCTTAAATCTATGAGTTGAATCTCCCACCTCGGAAGAATCCTACGGCACAAAAAAGTTGCTAGCAAGGGATCCTAAACCACATACGTGGGCTGCCTCGGAGAAGCCCGAGACAGCCGTGTGAAGCTCCCCCCTGTTTCCTATGCACATCCCCATGCCTGCCCACTTTTAAACCCCTTGCAGGCGGGGGTCCCGATCGGCATAGATCAAACCCCAGCTGCATTTAAAAGTTTTAAATTCCCCATCGCGGCTCCTTAAAGGCCCTGCGGCACACTATTAGCAATCCGGCTGCGGCACCTCAAATTATTCCCCCTTTATGCTGGGGGTCCCCATCGGGACCCCCGAAGTATCCCCACCTTAACCCATTGCAGCGGGGTCCCGATCTGCCTAGATCAGGCCCCCGCTGCATTTAAAAGTTTTAAATTCCCGGCTGCGGGCTCTTAAAGGGCTCGCGGCAAACTATCAGCAACCCCCGGCCGCGGCACGTAAAATTAACCCCACTCTATGCTCAGGGGCACCATCGGGACCCCCGAAGTGTCCCACATTAACCCTTGCTGCAGAGGTCCATAGGGACCCCCCGTAGCCCCCCACATTAACCCCTTGCAGCGGGGTCCCCGATTGGTCCCAATCGTGACCCCGCTGCTTACATTTTTTTAATTTCCTGAATCGCTGGCCCTTAAAGGATCGTAAAGGTCCTGAACGGACTCACGCTTAAAATTATTAACCCCGGGCAACTAAAATTAACCCCATCACTCATGAGGGTCAATACAGACCCCCATAAACTCTTAATTAATCCCATAACTCATTGGGGTCAATACAGACCCCCAATAATCACTTAATTAGCCCTGTCACTCATGGGGGGTCAATACAGACCCCATAAGCACTTAATTAACCCTGTCAGTCATGGTAGTCAATACAGGACCCCCATAAGCCTCTATTTAACCCAATCGTCCCATAAGGGTATGACCCTTATTGGGGCTGTTAAAACCACTAACATTAACCACATAAGTGCCATGACGGTCCTCAAAGACCATCAATGAAACTACAACCTACACTGCACTATAACCCCCAAAGAACCATTAAATCTAAACAACCCCTGTCTACACTAATTTATAACACCCTATACTACCTACCTACACTACCTACCCCTTATAAACCCCCCCACCACTCTAATGACAGAAAATAAGAAAAACCTAAACTCCCAAAAAATAAAAAATCTACCTTACAGAAAATTAAAAAACCTAAGTCACAAAAAATAAAAAAGGAACATTACAGAAAATACAAAAAAATACATTACAACCCGCCGCTCCACTACAGAAAAAAGAATTGCACACCTGAAAAGGAAAGACATACACAATACAATACAATACATACAATACAAATAAAATACAATACCCCCTATCTATCTAATATACAATAAATCCTAACTACATACAAAAACCCTAATTCTAAACTAAAATAAAATAATTAAGACCACTTACCTTTGCAGATGTCCCTTCAGATCACCAACCTAGGGGGAAAAAAAAATCAGTGCAGCACATTAACATAAAATAAACATTATAAACATTCTAATATTTCTACTCACCTTTCCAGCATGTTCCTGTCATTCGTCTTTTCCTCTCCGGTGCGGCCCCTGTTAAAAAAAAACACATTAAATTAATACAACATATTGACACAAAATAAAGTAAAATAAACATAATATACATTCAACTTACCTCCCCGCAATGTCCCCGGCCTCCTCCTTTTCTGCCCCGGCTGGGCCCTGGAACATCCACGCTCTAAACAAAAAAAGAAAAAAAAAAAATAACGGAGGTCCGCACTCGCAAAGCCCCCCGACGCTAATGAGCCTTCTAGAGGCTTTTCTGGAAGGAAATAGGCAATGGGCGAATTCTGATTGGCTGAAATTTGATAGACAGCGGTTTTCAGCCAATCAGAAGGCGCCAATGTGTGAGCAATCAGCGATGGGATACACCCCAAAGTCCCACTCTGATCGGCTAACGCACCGTAAATCTTTAGTTAAACCAATCACAAGGCGCAGATGCCTTCAGCAAATCACAATGGAATAAACCCCCACGGTAGATATGATTGGCTGAAGGATGTGCACCTTCTGATTGGCTGTTGTCAATGTCAATCAGTGTTACAGCCAATCAGAAGGCGCAGATGTCTTCTAGCCAATCACCCCCGTGGGGGTGTATCCCATTGTGATTGGCTAATGGCAATAAAGCCTTCTGATTGGTTTAAATAAAGAAAATGACAGGTGCATTATCCAATCAGCGTGGGATTCTGGGGTGTATCCCTTTCTGATTGGCTCACACAATGGCGTCTAAGCCAATCAGAAGCCACCATTGCCAATTTCCTTCCGGAAAAGGCTCTAGGAGGCTCATTAGCGTCGGGGAGCTCTGCGAGTGCGGACCTCCGTTTTTTTTTTTTTTTTTTTAGGAGCCGAGATTGTTTCAGGCCAGCAGGGGCAGAAGAGGAGGAGGCGGAGACATCGCGGAGGTAAGGTTAGGAATTGAAGTATATATTATGTTTATTTTACTTTATTTTGTGTCTATATTTCGTATTAATGTAATGTGTTTATTTTTTAACAGGGGGCCAGCGCACCGAGAAGAAGAAAGAAAAAGGACGGGGACACGCTGGAAAGGTGAGTAGAATATTTAGAATGTTTATAATGGTTATTTATTTTATGTTAATGTGTTTGTTTTTTCCCCTAGGTTGATGATCTGAAGGGACATCGCAAAGGTAAGTGGTCTTAATTATTTTAATTTAGCTTAGAATTAGGGTTTCTGTATGTAGTTATGATTTATTGTATATTAGATAGATAGGGGGATGTATTCTTAGATTAGTTAGGGATTTATTGTATATTAAATTAGATTGTATGTTAGATAGATAGGGGGTATTGTATTTTATTTGTATTGTATGTACAGTATGTATTGTGTATGTCTTTCCTTTCAGGTGTGTGATTTTTTTTTTCTGTAGTGGGGGGGGGGGGTAGTAATGTATTTTTTAAATTTTCTATAATGTAGATTTTTTATTTTTTGTGACTCAGGTTTTTTTTAATTTTCTGTAAGGTAGATTTTTTTATTTTTTGTGCATTAAAGTTTTCATTATTTTCTGTCATTAGAGTGGTGCATTAGAGTGGGGGTAGGGTAGGTAGTGTAGGTAGGTAGTATAGGTGTTAATAGATTAGTGTAGAGGGGGGTTAGTTTAGATTTAATGGTTTATTGGGGGTTAAAGTGCAGAGTGTAGTGTTTGTAGTTAGTGTCATGATGGTCCTAGAGACCTGTCATGGCACTTATGTGGTTAATGTTAGGGTTGTAACAGCCCATGGGTCATATATACCCCTTATGGGACTGATGGTGTTAAATAGAGGCTTATGGGGGTCTGTATTGACCCCCATGAGGTATGGGGTTTAATTAAGGGCTTATGGGGGTCTGTATTGACCCCTCATGAGTGACAGGGTTAATTAAGAAATTATGGGTCTGTATTGACCCTCCATGAGTGACAGGATTAATTAAGGGTTTATGGGGGTCTTATTGACCCTCATGAGTGGGGGTCTGTATTGACCCCCATCAGTGACAGGGTTAATTAAGTGGTTATGGGGTGTCTGTATTGACCCTCATGAGTGACAGGGTTAATTAAGGGTTTATGGGGGTCTGTATTGACCCCTCATGAGTGACAGGGTTAATTAAGTGATTATGGGGTCTGTATTGACCCCCATGAGGTATGGGTTAATTAAGTGCTTATGGGGGTCTGTATTGACCCTCATGAGTGACATGGTTAATTAAGTGATTATGGGGGTCTGTATTGACCCTTATGAGTGACAGGGTTAATTAAGGGTTTATGGGGGTGTCTGTATTGACTCTCATAGTGACAGGTTAATTAAGGGTTTATGGGTGTCTGTATTGAGCCTCATGAGTGACAGGGTTAATTAAGTGATTATGGAGTTCTGTACTGACCCATATGATGCGGACAGGGTTAATTAATGGTTTATGGGGGTCTGTATTGACCCTCATGAGTGACAGGATAATTAAGGGTTTATGGGGGTCTGTATTGACCCTCATGAGTTACAGGGTTAATTAAGGGTTTATGGGGGTCTGCATTGACCCTCATGGAGTGACAGAGTTAATTAAGGGTTTATGGGGGTCTGAATTGACCCCCATGAGTTATAGGGTAATTAAGTGGATTATGGGGGGTCTGTATTAACCCCCATGTGTTATGGGGTTAATTTTAGTTGCACAGGGTTAATATTTTTTAGCGCGAGTCAGGAAAGGACCCACGAGGCGGGAAATCAAAAAATGTAAAATGGACCCCTGCAGCAAGGGGTTAATGTGGGGACAACTTCGAGGGTCCCCGATGGGTACCCTCAGCATAGAGGGGGGTTAATTTTTACGTTTCCGCGGCCGTGATTGCTAATAGTGTGCTGCGGGCCCTTTAAGGAGCCTCGGCGGGGAATTTAAACGTTTTAAATGCAGTGGGGGCCCTGATCGGTGCGATCGGGGACACCCGCCTGCAAAGGGTTAATGTGGGGGGCTGCTGGGGGTCCCTATGGACCCCTGCAGAAAGGGGTTAATGTGGGGACAACTTTAGGGGTCCCCGATGGGGGACCCCCGCATAAGGGGGGGGTTAATTTTAGGTGCCGGGGGGGGGGGGTAGTTGGAGTTCCCCACCCCGGCAGGGTTTTTGTGTGGACTGCCGCGGAGGTCCCGTTTAGGACCCCGCAGCAATTGATGAGTGGTGGGGGAGCCTGCTAGATCATCTCGCTGGCTGTCACTCCTCATGTACATTTTCGCTGTGTTGAATACGGAGGGCCCTGCTGCGTAGCTCACGCGTTGCTCGCAGCAGGGCTAATTTAATAGCGTCATAACTTTGAGAAATTTGCAGCACGTAGGATTTAAGTAGAAGCCTCTTATCTATGAGGCTAGAATTTAATAATGTGTAAGTTTGTTTGTTTTTTTTAAAGCTCATAAGATCCTAGTCTTGGACCAGTGGAGTTATTGTGACTTTCATGCCCCCTTTATTAATATGGAGTTAATATTTTAGTTTCATACACTTGAAACAAGATCTGAAAAAAAAAGGAATAATATTTTATTTAGTAAAAAAAAAAAAAGGTATGGAGTTTGTAGTCCTGTGGATATCTAAGATAAGGTTATAGGTCCCAGATTTCCACCCAGTAATTTACTTGTTGTCCACAACCTATTATAACACATAAGTGGATTATTAACATACTCACCAGTGACAGATGTTTTATTCCTCTTTGTGGGCAGATGATGCCTCAGTGCCTGTCTCTCCTTTCACCTCTAGCGTCTATAGTACCACACAACTGGATAACCTATAAACAAAGAATGGAAAACACATCAGGAAAAGCTGAGTTATATCTTCTTAAATCTTTATTTTTTATGAATTGTTATTTAATCCAGAGGGAGACAAACAAAAAATTCCCTTTCAGACTTACCATTTTTTCTCATTTTGGAAAAAAATACCTCCCTTATCCAAACACTGACAATCGTATTGTTCCCTGCATCACTATCCTACATATTCCAGTTACCTGATATAATCCTTAATGATGTTTTAAACAGAAAATACATCAAGTTATCTTCTAAAGGTAAAATCATTTTTTTTCTTCTAACCTCAAGGGATGACCCCTTGTCAACTACCTGACAAAGCCTTATATTGACCCTGGATACATTTATATAATGTAATCATATCACCTTGTACGTACTATAGAAAACAAATATAATTTGGTCAGTCTTTCTTCTATACCATTCCTTGTGTGCCCCTAATAACTTTGTTGACCTATGTCTGATCTTTTTCTAGCTCTGCAATGTCCTTTTTTGCGCCCAAAAGTGTTACTCCATGTTCCAAATGAGGTCTTAAAGGGCAAAATTATATTTATTTCCCTTGCTTTTTTCTATCCCCCTCTTATTGCATGGCAACATTTTACTTGCCTTTACTTGACCAGCAGGCTCCAAGTTGATTGTCACAATGACCCCCCCCTTCCAATTGTCCAAAATTGTTTAAGACTCCCATGAGTCTTGACAAGCATCAGACAAGACTTTGTCTGGCAGAGTTCCAAGTGCAAAGCACTGCAAAACATGCCGGGGTCCTTGTTACTGGAATGACCCAGTAATCCTGTGTGTTGCCCCATCTACTTGGAGTAAAAGGTATTCATATAATACTGTTGGCCTACATACCAATACAAATACCACAACAAATATTTCACTAACCAACAACGGAGAAGCTCCAAGAGGGCCTTAAATGGAAACCTTGCCAGCACGATCGCCATTGGCAACCTGGCGCCTCTATCAAGCTGGTGGGAATAGAAAGTGTACTGGCCCAGACCCCAGGTCAACCACAAATCACCTCCTGTTTGCCCACATTTTGCTGATGGAATCAGCTCCGTAAAGGCCTCCCTGCTTTAGGCATGACCACTGCTCACCCCAATTTATTCTACTCCTCTTCTAGCATCTTCTCATGGTGGATCAAAAGTTGAATCAGTGTAGCTGCTGCTGTTCCTGGTGCTATCATTAGCTTCTGAAAGGTCGTCAGTCTGAAGTAGGGGTGCCATCAGGCGATAGCCATGCTTCACAAGATCATTGTACTGCTCTTCCAGCATGGCTTCCTACTATAAATCTCCTATAGCCAGTCTAACTAGCTCTCTGAATTGCTGATCCCTAGGGACATCATCCGTTTGTCCCATGAAAGTCTCCACCCAGCAGTCTATGGCATTTTTCCTCCTTCAGCGCTCTCTTTCAGGTGATCATACTCAGCTTCTCCCTAATTATCAGCCTTATTAAAACTGCGATTCAGCAAATTGAAAAGGGCTCTATTCAAGCACATAGAATTTTTTTTTTACAGAAGTTTTTAGTTAGTGAACTTCTATGCAAAAGCAAGGACTTCACTAACTAAAAACTTCTGGAAAAAAATATGCTCTGTGCTTATATAGAGCCCCTTAGAATTTGCTGAATTGCAATTTAATAAGGCTGTAACTCTGTTAGATATGCATTTAAGACTCAAAGTAGCTCTGTGGGCAACGGTAGCTTATGTCCTTCCAGCCCCATATTATCTCATCCTGCTATCTCTTTATATTCCCTTCTTTCTATTAACATCCTCTCACCCAATTGAGTAGGATTTAAAAAAATAATAATAGTGTTTTAAAAGACAATGATCCAGACAGTGACCAAATGAACTCAAGTAATTTGCAGTACATGAAGAGTAATAGCCCCTACTGTTCTACAGTGAACATGCAAACAGACAAATTAATAAAATGGTGTTCTGTTCTAAAGTCAAGATGTGTAAAGGAAGGCAAGAAGTGCTTACAGCATTTATCATATTATCTATGATATAATTTAACTTATAGTGGCAAAAGAGTGGTAGAAGCCTCCACTGTACAGAATATGTTAAATAAATAGTACATTTGTGTTTTACATCTGAATGTCTAAAAATAAGACTTATTTTTAAACATTCAAATGTGAACACAGATGTGCTATTTATTAACTCTATCTACTGTGACAAAGACAAGCAAGGAGCGTATATAAGCCTCGATATTGAGCAGAAGCTGTATATCCAGTTTAGATTGGATAGGGTTAATTGAACTGCAGCTCAATTAAGCCAACTACACCTAAATCTTAATCAAGAAAGATTGTAGGCCCTACAGCCAGAAGAGGAAGGAGTGTGATTTAGACTGTGAGACTAGAAGCTGTGTTGTTGATACTGAAGACTTCTTCACCAAGGATTGGTTACAAAGTTAAAGCTATTGGAATTGAAGTCTGCTTGAACAAGGACTGGTTTTACAGAGTAAAAATAGATGCTAATAGGGCTAGTCCTTCAAAAGACAATGCATTAGAGCCTCTGTTAATAGTTCATGTGATTTCCTGATATGTATTAACCATTTGGAGATCTGGGTTCTGTGTTGCCCTGGATGTTGTGTTATGGCAATGAACATTATCATAATAAACATATCATATTCTTACATTTCACAAATGCGGGCAACGGGGGGAAAGTTGTTTAAAATATTTTGTTAGTGCTCTGTCGATGCAACCTGATGTTCACCATATTTATGATAAATCAAACATGATAACTGAAAATAATTTGTTGTTAATTAAATACTGTGACTATGAGAAGGTACAGCAACTATATTAATAAATATTCAATGTTTGTTCTTCTTTTGTATTGCTGTACTGTCTCTTTAACTGGTTGTGACCACTGCACTGCAATGGCATCTCGATTTTTCCTATATGAATGATGAGTCACATGCAAATTGATAAATAAAATGTTTTTCATTGCACATTTGTGCCTATAGCAATGTATAATATTCCTTTGGATAATATTGCTGAATGCTTTTCTATTGTTTTTTGAGTGGTAACCTGTCTCTTTAGGTGAAGCTCAAGCCATCAGGAATGGTTTTAAAACAATTTGCAAGTTGTGTTTAGTACCTGTAATTTTTTCTTTGGGATTTTTAAAGTTATGATCTGCAGTAGTTTACGAGTGATCAATAAAGTCTCAATTGAAAAGGGTTTTGGTGAAGGAGTAAACTCAAATTATTTCAGCAGTGAAAAAATTAAAGGAAAAGTTTGCCATAATTTGAGGCTCATTGGCTTGTCACAGTAATTCGGGGTAGCTCTCTCTCAATTGATGCTAACAGGGGTAAATAGAATAATTTAGTGGATATTTACTTTGTGGTCTTTGATGGTGTAACTTTTCAAAAACATTAAATAGAACAGGGCTCATTTTTGGCATAAATATTAATAAAGCTCTCCAATTTTCCTATAAGAAGGTTTTATTACTGTTTACTCATGAATTTACAAAATGTCATAAGGATGGGACTGAATTTCATTGTTGAATGATGCTAAAATAAAAACTGTCAAAGCAACAGTCACTAACAAACTCATTTCTTTTAAATAATTAACATTTAAGTTGTTTATATTTCCTGTATTATTGGATTACGGTTTATTTTTTCTAGTTCTCTGGTGCTTTTTTGGTAGATCAGAAAATATGAACACTAGATGGCCTACTGGTTCATATGTTTCAGTCTATTATTTCTATATTTAAAAAGGCAGTAGGACACATAAAAATAAAGAATCATTATATTGTTACAAACTAAAATACATATTTATTGCCTAATTTAACTATAAGAAAAACAAATTATTTAAGATATAGAGCTTTATCCCCTGGTGTCTAGTAGGAGATACAAAGGTCACAATATCTTTCTCTTCTTCCTCAACAGTTCCAAAAATAAATCAGTTCACTGCTGAAACATAAAGAAATGGTATGTTCTCTTATTTGCTCCTGGTTGTCTGTAATACTGATCCTCATCTCCCGCCTGCAAGTTACTTGTCCTAGTCACAACACTGAGACTCCTGGAAGTGCAGATTCCTGATGGAGAGACCCTGACTGATACAGAAACCAGATATCAGGGTGCTGGTGGTGAGATTTCCAATAACCTAACGGTCCTTGTGGGTAGTTCATCTGTAGTCTATATATAGCAGATGGCAATGGTCAGTAATAGCCACTACCCCTGGATCATCACATGTGGTGGCAGTGGTGGCATGTTGGTGCTGTAACCAGCAGCTAAAGATTGGCATATGGTGACCTATGAAAGATTGAAGTGCATTTTTTTTCTGTAGCTTGACGGCAATGAAGTAATCTATCAGCAATTTATCCAGACCTACAAGCCCAAGGGAGAATGTTACTGGTTTGATGACAAGTTTGGCCACATTGATAACTGCAGGTTGGAGGTGATGCAGAAGAAAAGGAGCTTGATCACCAGTATGAGGAAGTGGTGATGGCAACGGCTTGCGACAGAATCAGGGAACAGCTGTTCTGAATCAGCGGATTGCATCCCTGAGGCTTCAGCAGGGTGAGGAGCTAACAGAGCAGCTTGAGGACCTGCTGTGGATGGTGCTTGACTTGAAAGGTCAGTATGAGGACCTGATGCTTTTGACTACTGTATCACAATGGCCCTTTTACTACAGGTTTGGACTGGTGGAAGTGCTCCCGGGTGTGCTGCATTGAGATCCAAACTGTGGCCTTGAAGCTGCAGAGCGCTGGAAAATCCTATTGGCATGATGCCTAAAGGACATGGAAATAGACCCAGGGACAGAAGAATAAATGTCGACCAAACCGTTGACCCATAAAGAAATACATTTAGAAAAAGAGTACTAGGAACTGCTGGAGGAGGTAGGCTCAGGTGGGACCTGGCTCAAGTACTTGGAGTTAACCCATGCTACCCCAGCTGAGCTAGTAGAGGATACACTACAAGAGGAAACGGACTGTTGGCTACACCCCTATAAGATGGAGGAAGAAAACAAGAAGGTGCCTGGAGATCTGATCATTACATAACAGTAGAGATCAGTGGGACTGCTGGGAATTAACCATGATCGGGAGGCAAGGACAACAGTCCAGACCCTGGTAGATACTAGACCGGGTAGCAGTGTTAACTAGGAGATGACCAACAACCAGAGAAGCTGGAGACTGAACAGTTGACAGAGGAGGGTGCAAGCCCTGAGAGTCTGCCTAACTACCCATGGACAGTTACCTTTCCTGAACCACAGACCGCTGAATTCCAGGCTGTAAGGAAACATTTGGAGGTACCAAGGCTGACAGTCATGGAGAATGTGATGCGATAATAGAGCATGAGGCTATCAGGAGAGGGAGCGTCCCGAGAGACCCTGAAGCTCTTCCCCAGCATGAATCAGGTGGATCCAGAAAAGTGTGAAAGTTCAGGTGAGGGCACTGGCCCTGAGACCCTGAGGAAGGAGCAAGTTAAGGGTCCACTCCGAAGCCCTTCAGAGTTGCTAGCAGGGCTGACAGGGATCGCTTCAGTCCAGGCAGCACCAGAGCTAAAGGATATGGGCAAGCAGCCCAGGGTACCAGAGGACCTGACAAAGAGTACCCTAGCTGCAGAGGTGATCTCAACTTTACCAGCCCTTGAGGATACTAACTCTAAGGAGCTACTGACCCCAGCAAAGTCTTCTACCCCAGGTCATCCAGGAAAGCGTCTTCATCTAGAGTCCTGCTCTGTTTTTCCCAACTGACCATAAGGAAATTGTGCTGGCGGGGAAATGCTTTTTACGCCTGCATGAGCTGCTCCCTAGATGGGATACCCCAGAGCCCCAACCTGCTTGTGGCCAAAGGGGTAGCAATATGCCACTGGATGAGACCTAGTTCCTGAGACCTTGGATGTGCCCCCAAGAATGCAATGCCTGCAATTTGGGGTAGGTTATTGAAGGAAAAGGAGCTGGGGTTGGGATGTGTTGCTACCTTGGGGATTGATATCCTAGATGTTTGAAGAAAAAGGAGAGTAGCTGAGAAATGGCTGCTAGCTCAGATACCCCCTGGAATGACTGTACAATCGGATTGTGTTCCTAAGACCCTACAAAAATTGGGGTTAGAGACTGTGGACGCTTTCCTGAAAGATGGGCAACCACCCCAAGACGGGCAAACCTACTACCCCCTCCAGGAGAAGAATATGCACTGGGACTTTTGCAGTGGCTCTTGGGTCAACATTTATTCTCCACTGGGTGGGGCCTTGGACTTGGGCTGCAATTCAAGACTATCATCTGCTGTCTGGAAAAGGAGTAATGTAACGGACCCCTATTCGTGGATCTTAGCCCATTGAGCCACCATAAAGGACAGACTGCTTGGCTCCAGCCACTGGACAATGTGCATAAACACCTAAATTCTGTTTTAATCTGTTTTGTCCAATTGTTTGCCAGATAAAGTCAAAGGCATAGGTAAGTGACCTGGATTATGAATGCATCTGATAGAAGAGAATTAGTAGTGTATGAAGAAAAAAATTGGCTTGAAAAAATACCAAAATAAGCATTTAAAATGTTACGCTAAAGTCTGCTGAATTTCTTACATTTGCAAATTGTTTTCTATCAATGTTGACACCCCCTGTAAATCACAGCTAAAATAAGTATACAAAATACATTGAGCCCAATTCAATTCAAAGCCCACATCTCGTGGTATACAGGCCATATATCTGCGGGCATGCTGTGGGCTTGAAATCTTCGATTCTGGCACTATTCAATTGAGCAAGGGAGCAAGTTACTGGCCGAGGCCTCATGCCCGTAAACCCCTCTTGCAGCTGCAAACTGTTAATGGGCTGGTCGAGATGCGATCTTCTCTTACGATCCAATCACGGTATAACGGAGTTCGACACAGGCCTCTCACCCAATAGAAAGTGGTCTACCTGCAGATGATTGGCCAGAGAGAGATTATAAAGTTGCGTTCCACATGCCCATGTGTTGACTATGTTGTATTTTCTTCCGAAGTAGGAAGCAGGACCCGGAGTTGGAGGTTTTTGGCAGAGAGTGAGAGAGTAGGTGAGTTCTGAGAGCAGTATATTGTGGTTTTGCTTATTTCTATTCATCTAATTACGAATTTGCACTTAATCCTTGATTACACATATTTACAGATTACATATAATAGCAATACACATACATTAAATTACACACGTATATACAAATAGAGATAAGTAACTCCATACACCCCCATGCCATCCTACACCCCATCCCCCAACAGTTAATAAATGCACATAATACACAAATATTCTTTCTTGATACATATATAGAAACACAATTTTGTATTTATCCTTATATTATTTTTGGGATTTAAATGGAAGGAGGAGAGAGAAGGGGAGAGGAGTGGAGAGGCCGGGAGGAGGAGAAGAGGAGAGGTGAGGAGGAGAGAGAGGTGGCCCTGGGGAGTGGTGGAGGAGAGGAGGAGGAGGTGGTGGAGAAGGAGGAGGAGGTGGTGAAGGAGGAGGTGGCGGAGGAGGAGAGTGGTGGAGTAGTGGTGGAGAGTGAAGGAGAGGAGGAAAGTGGAGAGGAGGAGGTGGGTGGTGGCAGGGACTTCCTAACAAGAGGCACATCTAGGGCAGGGACCGAGGGGGCTGGGCCTGATCCCAGGGAGTTGGTAGTTTTGGCAGAGGTACAGGCCTCAGGGACAGATGAGGGAGCTCAGGATCCCTGTCCACAGTCGGGAGAGCAAGAGGTTAAGGGCAAGCACTGGGGCCATAACTACACGCACAGGAGAATGTGGTCCTTCTTGGTGCCATCACGTGGCAACCCCATGATCCTTGCAGGGGAGGGAAGTCAGGCCAGGGTCTTAGAGCTCAGGCATGGAAGGAGGTAGCTGCTGAGGTAACAGCAGTAGGCACAGCACAAAGGGATGTGAGGTCTGTCAGACACTGTATTTGATGACATTAGGGCCAAGATGAGGATGATGGCCAAGGAGGACAAGCAAGCTGCAGCACCAAGTTGGTGATCCCCAAGTTACTGTGCGCTACAACAAGTTGGAGAGGGTGGCCAAGGACCTTCCCAGCCACATGCCCGCCACTGGAGCTTCAGACCTGGTGGCCCAGCAGGACCCAGCCTCCATGTCAGGGTGAATATCACAAACACCCACATGCCACCACATGTACATCATACACAAAACACATGTACTGTACATTATGACCAACAAGGTCACTGACATGTCAGCTCAATGAATTAACAAGGGATAGATGAATGCGTCATTAAATCCTTGAACCTGACAAGTCACTGTCATTCGTGGGCACAACAACAGTAAGCAACCAATAGAGTCCATTGTAATTGGTGTGCCCAATGCAGTGTATGCAGTTATAGACAACAGCCGGAAGAAAGATAGCGTTAGGAGCTATGAATGATCAAGATCAAGAACCAAAGAATAGATCGCATCTAGCAAATGATAGCTAATCTGAGTTGCAATTAAGAGAATCATCCAGGTACAAGCCTAAATGTCAGATAGTTAGAAATGAACACAAAACAATGTATTCACCATAATAATAAAATATACCTTTCTTTTCTCTCTTTCATCATCAGGAGGTCTGGGTTCAGTGGTGAGCCGGAGGCAGGGGTGTCGGCTTCACTGGAGCAGGAAGTCGTAGGAGAGAGCCCCTGGTGCCGGGGGAGAAGGAACGAAGAGGAGCCAAGTGGCCCTGGTTCAGAGGAGGAGGATTTCATCTCGGCTAGTGGGGGTCATCAGCAGTACCATTGGCCGCACCATCACCATTTAACCCCACTGTTCCCCTCCTTCAGAGACTAAGCATATCACCAGGGCCCTCCTACTGGAGGACCCCATTTCCCTCCCCTAATAAGCAGTGCGCAGACTTTCCACCACCATCAGGTGCAGCAATGAAACCACCACCCCTATGGAGCAATGCTCCAGTCGGGCCCCATACCCTCCAAAACCTGGGGCCATCACCAATGCCACCATCCTCACCAGGCATCAGCCCAGTACCCTCCATCCCCAATACCAAACCAGGCTGCACAGGCGGAGATGCTGGGTCATCATGCACCAGCAGTTGTAGTGTCTTCAGGGGATCCAGGCCAGCATCTCTGCCAATGAAGTGGAGTTAATGCACAGCCTGGCCAGGTGCAAAAGGGAGGAGATACCATCTCATGACTAAGTCCTACCTTGCCGAGCTGCTTAAGATGGGGGTGGACCAGATTGCATTTCAACGACCTGACTATGGATGCCTTGCCCATTGCTCTGGTCCCCCAGCCCTACCTTTTCTACCCTGGAGTCCCTCCTCCACCCACCCGCAACCTGGCCACTCCTCTTCTCCCCTATGCCTCCACCAAGGCAACCAGCAATACCACCACTGCTATTGCTGCTGTCTCCTGGAGGGATGCCTCCCCCCTGCCCCCCTCAGTCACCACCACCACCAAGGAGAAGGTGGCCAGCCATGGGGATTGGGGCCCTGTGGCTAGGTGGAGAAGACCTAGGGGCTGCACATATGTTTATGCCTTCTCAACAGCACTCCTCAGTGACAGATGTTAACATACTCTATCCTGGCTACAGAGTCCGTGGATCTTGGCCTATGTGATGATGATATGTTGTACACAGATGGCTACCTCCATCACATGGTCCATGAATCCTCTTCCTCTGTTGACACATAGGGTTCTGTTTAACATTTCACCAATTGATGGTCACTGAGGAATGCTGTTGAGAAGAGGTGCTGCAGTCCCTATCTTTTTGAATGCCTATTTTGTAAGTGTTATGTTTTTTGTTTGTTTTGTTTTAGGTACAATTTAGGTCCATGAGGGCATCATCTGTATCTGCAGGCATTGTGAAGGAAATGTATGAGGTTTAAAGTTTTCACAGTGCCTCTCATGTAGACATTCCTTCAATTGACAGCTCCCTCCCTAACATGTAGCTCCACAATTTTAAAGCTATCCAGATATCTCAAACATGATTGTTGTTAGCTTAAATGTAGATTGTGGAGGACTTGCAAAGTCTCAGAATGGCATGTTAATGGCAGCCAGCATTAATATATGCACTAGTGAAGCATTTGATCATGACCTCAATATCAGTCTGAGATCAGATCCTTCGTTCTTATGTAAGTAACAGTGAATCTGGCTGCTTAACTTTTTTGTCCTCTCCGTATTAATGGGTATTTTCCCATATTGCTGATATCATGAGTATCCTTTAATAAGTGCTAACACCTGTATAGCTGATGGATGTGATATCAATGTTGACTAACAATATCATACTGAGACAGTGATAGTACACCTGGACCACTGATGCTGATCACAGCTAAGCATTTTTTGTGAGATGACACATCATTATTAATGGTCATGGCCAGTGAGTTATCCTGATAACTAGCTAATGGTTAGTCGGTATATTTGTACAGTATTAAGCATTGTACTATACATGCATGTTTTTTTTATCCTCCTAGGCCTCCCCCCCCCCCCACCACTTTTTTTACAGTATTTTGATTTGCAAATACACTGTGTAACTAAACCCATCACTGTTTTACCCTGTTTTATGGTTATGGTTAAAATATGATCCTACTGTTATACTGTATGTATGTTGGTTTATGCTCTGCAGAATATTAGCCCAGACTATTGCAGACCTTGTCATAATAGATAATCCTATTACAAGGCTCCTCATACGCAAGAGAGGTCCATTGTGTGAAGTGTTCACATTGTGAAGATGGAACAAAGGGAAGGATGATCTAATCCATGTCTGATTGTATCAAAGTTGCCAGGTAGCCTCAGGGAGGTTGTGACCCACCTATTTTCCCTCTATGTGTATTGTGTGGCCAACTATGGGGGATGTGTATTGCCTGTGGGAAGAGATGTGTATATATATCTCTGCACAACAAAATAAAGTCAATATTCTTTTGACTCCCAATTGAGTGTCGTCCAATATGGGAGGTTGGGAATGGTGAGACTGTTAGTGCTTCTTGGATATTTTCCGTATACCAGCTGGAGATATTGGATTCGTGTTCCAACTCTGTTACACACTGTATGTGTGAAACTGGATTTTGTAGTGGCTAAGTGGGGAGGGTATGGTGTCCGGCTGTAGCATTGCCCCATAAGGGTGGTGGTTTTATTTGCTGCAACCTGATGGTTGTGGAAAGCCTGCGGCACTGATTAGGGGAAGATTAAATGGGGTCCTCCAGTAGGAGGGCCCTGGTGATATGCTTAGTCTTTTTATTTGGAATTGATGACAGTTATTGATTAATTAACGTATATTAATATATTAATTAATTAATAATTAGTAATCATTACAAAAAAAGGTTTTATTTAACAATAGATTGGTGAGTATGCTTTTATGTTTTACATCTATGCCAATATATCTGTGTTTCTGCTGATTGCCTGATAGGGATGAAGCAAAATATTACAAATTATTTCCATCTTATTTGACAGTTTCATCGTCTCTAAAGCTGACTCAACACAGAGATCGACGTTTGTAGCCTTTGAACAGCATAAAGATCACCTTGACAGGTATATCATTTAATTATGTACTTAGGGAACAAAAAAGGCTTAGTTTTTTTTGTTTTTTTTTGCATTGATAACAGTTATTGATTAATTAACGTTTAATAATATTTTAATTAATTAGTCATCATTAAAATAATAATAATAATAATAATTGATACTGCAATAAAAGTAATAACAATTTTTAACATGCCCTTATATATCTGCCTTACTGCTCATTCATGTACATTGCTTTTGGAACTATTCATTCATAATAATATTTTTTTAAAAATGGGGTTATAAGACTTTAAAAAAAGATGTACATTTTTACAAAGCACTTAAATATATGGACTGCTTATAATTGCCTGAGAGGGATAGGACCTTTAAAGCACTTCAATATTTAAAGCACTTTCTTGCGTTAGGACATTGTGTTACATTTAATATGTTATAATGATTTCAGTTATGAATATATTGATGATTATGCATTTATGTTTTACATCTATGCAAATTAAACATCATAGTTTCATTCAATCACAAATTAATTGAATACAATGATTAACAATTTTTTTTTAATGTTATTTCACAGATTATTCATCTCTGCACCTGACTGAAGACAGAGATGGAATTCTCAAGGATTTTTACGGAAACAACAGCAATTTCACAGGTATATGATTTCATGATGCCCTTATTGTTTTGTTTTGATAACACTTAATGATTCATTAATTAACCTATATTTATTTAGGGACTCATTAAATTGCAATTTGAAAAATGGAATAGGGCTCTATATAAGGACATAGCATATTATTTTACATAACATTTTAGTTAATGAACATCTATCCAAAACTAAGGTTTAAAAAAAAAAAAAAAAAAAAAATACACATATATATATATATATATATATGCAGTGCTTATATAGTGCCCTATTGCTTTGAACATTTGAAAATGAATGAGGTCTTTAGTATTTAATTTTTCCATTAAAATAACAAAAAATATATATATATGCTTGCCTAATTAACTTTTAAAGAATGTAAATTAGACCTAATAAGTAAATTGATTTCATCATTTAAAAAAAATTGCACATTATCTTAAGCCACATCTATACTTTGCTAATAGCTTTTTCTGTTTGCCCTTCTTTACGACAACATACGGTAATTAACTCTTAAGGTTTACCATTGATGTCAGTTATTGATTAATTCAGTAACGTGTATTCATTTAGTAATGACTTAATAATGCATTAGTCAAAAAAAAATATATATGCAGTGCTTTGCTTTTTAATGTATGCCAATAAAACAAAAAATAAATGGTTTCATTTATTTCATAGAAAAATTAAAAATGATTTTCAAATCATTGCATTCTTTAATCACTGCTATTTACCTTTGGATTTAGAACAGCTATAAACAATATGTACAGAACAAAAAAACATAACATCTTACACCTGTATTTACAATTACAGATTACAATGGCGGATAATGGAGAAGACACGATTGAACACAAAAGGAGATCGGCAAGGGAAAGGAAGCAAAGGTGGAGAGATGCACAGTCACCCGAACCTTCCCAGCGCTTAAGAGAAGAAGACCGAAAGAGACTTTTAAATAAAAGAAACATGAGTAAGAAAACACAAAGTGAGTGTTCTGGAGCTTCAAATAAAAGAAAAAGTAAACAAAAACATGTCTGTGAAACATTGCCCAATGATCCAATATTGCCTATTGACACCAATGTTCATACACATGACACCAATGTAGATATAGAAAGTGTAGTGATATCTATGTTGAGGAAGCTCAGGATACTGCATTTATTAGAGCACTAACAGTAGACACTCATTATTGTGGATTACTCAATGTTGTTTATCAGTTTTGTGGTGATTATAATTTTTTCAAGGAAGGACCAAATGATGGAAACTTCCTTAGTTGCTGTCAGAAAGGAAAGGTAAGACTTCCACAAAGACACACATTTCCAGATTACTTACAAAGTATCATGAGCGATCCAACATTTACAAATTAAACCAGTTAAAAAAAAAACCATAAGGTCTCAATTTAGTTTGCTTTAATGGGTGCTACATTAGCAGAAAATGTCACAGGACATGGTCCTTACTGTTTTAGAGTTCAAGGACATATTTACCACTGCACTTCACATTCACACCTACAAGAAGGAGAGCAAAGGAAATTTGCACAGTTATATGTCTTAGATACAATGGAAACTGTTGAACAAAGGATGACACTTCCAGAAAATAAACAGTGTCTTTGAACAGCTGGTTAAAATTATGGCCAACAACCCATACAGTCAAGCATACAAACAATTAGCACACATTGAAAAAGAACAACAACATGCTCAAAGACATCAACTGACAATGCCAAGAGTAAATATGGTGTTAAAAAGAGATCGCAACACTGATCAAAGACGGTATAATTTACCAACAGTAAATGAGGTTGCCATGGTCTTTAAAAATGAAGACGGTGAACCACCTTTTCAGTGGGATATTAGATTATATCCATGCAATGAAGAACAACCTTTTATAAACATAAATATAATAAGTTGTAATTTAGATCCAATTACATATCCAATTTTCTTTCCAAATGGTGAGCCTGGATGGGAACCAAAATCACAATTGCAAAGGTATCCCAAAAGTAAAGTTCATTTTAGATGCAATATTTCTATGCTGGAATATAAAGTGGCACAAACTGCTATTCAGGTTTATTTGAATCCTATTTTATGTGGGGGGAAACTCACACAACAATGGATTATTGATTCCTATCTACAAGTCGAAGCAAATAATTTACATTTTATAAAATTTCAACAAAATAAGCTTTGAGTAGAACAATATTGTGGATTGATGGATTATGTCACTGAATTGGCAACCAACAGAGACATTCCAGCTGGAAGAGCAATTATTTTGCCATCCACTTTCCAAGGATCTCCTCCAATATGCAAGAAAGATATAATGATGCCATGGCTATTGTCACAAAATTTGGAAAACCAGATTTATTCATTAAATTCACATGTAATCCCCAATGGCCAGAGATCAAGGAAAATTTGAATCTTGGACAAACTACTTCTGACCAACCAGATTTAATGGCAAGAGTATTCAAAATAAAACTCAATTCATTAATACATGATATAACTAAAACACAGTTATTTGGAAAATGTGTGGCTTGTCTTTATACCATTGAATTTAAAAAAAGAGGACTGCCACATACTTTTAAACCTGCAGGAAAAAGGTAAGTTGAATATTGCAGAGAGAGTGGATTCAGTAATTACTGCTGAACTGAAACATTCAGAAAAATAGTTCAAACTTTTTAAAAATTGTAACACACAGAATGGTTCATGGGCCATGTGGAGATATCAATCCAAATTCACCACGTATGGAAAATAAAAAGTGTACAAAAGAATTTCCAAAACAATTTCAAATGCAAACTTATGCTAATTATGATGGATACCCTTTGTATAAAAGAAAACAAGGACAAACAGCTATTATCTGTGGACAAAAGGTTAATAATAGATATGTCGTTCCATACAATCCACATTTGCTCATGAAGTACAATGCACACATAAATGTGGAAGCTTGCACTTCTATTACATCCATACAATATGTGTATAAATATGTATACAAAGGATATGATGCAGCAACTGTTGTTGTGCAAGGTGCAGCAAACGAAAAGGAAAATCCAATTTTACATGACAAACTTTCTAATTATTTAGATGCTTGCTATGTCAGTGCTCCGGAAGCAATGTGGTCGCATTTGAAATTTAAGATGCATGATCGGTCACATGCTGTGTATCGATTAGCTGTACATTTGCCACAAAGTCAGTTTGTATGCTGTACTGCAGGCAATGAAAGAACTGCCTTAGCTCAAAGTGAACACAGAAAAACAACACTGACTGCATGGTTTAAATTAAACTTCCAGGACACGCAGGCCAGACAATTTTTACACATTGAGATTCCATATCAATATGTATTTGTAAATGGTCTATGGCGACTACAAAAAAGAGATACACATAAAATTATAACACAAATTTATACCGTCAGTCCAAGAGACATTGCACGTTTCAGTTTAAGATTACTTCTTTTACATGTTCTTGGTGCACAAAGTTTTGAACATTTACGCACAGGGAATTACATAGTTTATGAGACTTTCCTATTAGCTGCAAGACATCTAAACTTCATAGCAAATGATACAGAATGGGAGAGGTGTCTGGAAGAAGCAGCACTATGTCAAATGCCAAAGCAAATGAGAGAACAATTTGCATTCATTTGCATCTTTTGCAATGTACCTGATGCATTTGCTTTGTGGGAAACATTTAAATTAAATATGTTGGAAGACTTCTTGAAATGTTACAATGAGCAAATTGCACTGTTAAAAACTTTAATGGAAATTCAAGAAAAACATTTTGCTCATGGATTAAATTTTGCAAGTTTTAATTTGCCTGATCCAAGACTTATAGATGACATCAACTTTGATGATTATGACACTGAGCTTCAATAACAAAAAAACAAAAGAAAAACTGGCAACTTTAAATACTTTACAATTGCAAGCATATAATGCCATCACAAATGCTACAGATGATGTATGGTCAAAGACCATTATTTCTATCTAGATGGCCCTAGTGGACCAGGAAAAACATATCTGTACAATTGTTTGATGAGTTACATTCAAGCACAGGGTCAAATAGCAATGCCATTTGCAACAACTGGAATTGCAGCACTTTTGTTAGAAGGTGGCAAAACTGTGCATAGTGAATTTAAACTGCCTGTTCCCATTTTAGAAACATCAGTGTCAGATATTCGACTGAATTCTTTAAAAGTCAAAACATTTAAAAAAAGTAAATCAATAACATAGACAAGGCAACAATGATGTCATGTCATGCTTTGCAATGTATTGATAGAATCTTAAAATAAGTGATGGATAATATTTTGCCATTTGGGGGAAAGGTGATATTGTTAGGAGGAGATTTTAGTCAAGCATTACCTGTTGTGCCACATGGAAATAGGACTGATATCATTGAGACATGTGTCAAGACAAGTAAACTGTGGAAAATATTTACACACCTCAAATTAGAATTAAATATGAGATCTGAAGGCCAAAACAAATTCAATGATTGGCTCATTCAAATTGGAGGATACATCCACAAATACATGATTTATCCAATGATACCATGGGAATTTCAGCACAAATGGTTTGCAAGGAATCACTCATATCAGCAATCTTTCTAAACACTCAGAATAACGACGATTCTCAGACATTGCAAACAAAGTGATATTAACATAAAAAAATATAGATGCCTTGAATCTAAATAATGAAATGTTAAAATTCATCAACACACCCCAAAATAATGATTACAGTGCAGATTCAGTTCTGGCTGACGATAAAGACAGTGAATCTAATTTTAGTATATAATGTATTAATTCTTTAACCCCATCTGGAATGCCACCACATGTTTTGCAATTGAAAAAAGGGGCAATTGTCATGCTATTAATAAATATGAATCCAAAAAAAGGACTTTGTTATAGGACCAGATTAATTGTGCATGGTTTAAAAGATCATTTTATGCATGCAGAAATTATGACTGGGAACCATAAAGGTGAACAAGTTTGTATACCAAGAATTAATTTGGCTCGAAGTGAGAGTGGTTTGCCCTTTGTCCTTCAAATGAGATCATTTCCAGTTATCATGGCATTTGCCTTGACCATCAAACTTTTAAGTCTGCGGGCATTTTTTTTACAGGAACCAGTTTTTGCACATGGGCAACTCGATTGTCGCTTTTTCAAGGTGCACAAATCTAGATGAGATTAAAGTTTCAATTGAAGACAACCCAAGTCAGAGTGATCTACTACACGATGGACGTCCTTTTACAAAAAACATTGTGTACTATGAGCTTTTGTAATCAGAGAGAATAGTGGTTTCATTTTCAGTAAGAAATTTAATGTCACTTGGCCTCTTATTAGAGGACCAGTGTTTCACTTACAAAACTTTATCTCTCATTTGAGAAAAATACAGTAATAACCAATAAAAAAGGAAGAAAGGGGAAAAAACAGTGGTTACATCCCATAGACACAAATAAAAATCTGCTGGGCTCTTTCAAAGGCAACCACTTTCACAGACAAAAAAAAAAAATGGAATGTCTTGGAAGTCACTTTCGCCACGATTGGCCCCACAAAACAGTTAGCTTGCATTTTATTACCTTTACTGTTACAAATTTAATACATTTATTTCAGGTTTGTAATGTTAAAATTTTGTTTGCAAAGGACTGAAAAGTTGATGCACTCTATATAATTAAGGTTTAATGTTAGTAGCAGCATCATCATTTGTTGAAAAAATTTAATGTTTCATGATATATAGATTATTGACCCAGGGAGGAATCCGATTGCCAGTTAATGGAGTAAGGAAGGAATGAATTTTTGGCACCACTTTCAAGTTTTCAAGTTTAAATGTGCTTTTTTTGCCTTTGCCTTCCTCTGGATTCAATATTCAAGATCACTATAGTTTTAAATACATTAATGTTAAATGTTATTATCTTATGTTAATGTTTGCATTGTTAACATTGTATTTCACAATGTTTGAAAAGTTAATTTATTGAATGTTAGTAAAGATTTATGTCATTTGCAGCATAAACATTTGCATCCTTATTAAATTGCGATTTTGCCAATTGAATTGGGCTCTATATAAGCACAGAGCATATTTTTTTACAAAAGTTTTTAGTTAGTGAACTTCTATCCAAAAGCAAGGTCTTCACTAACTTAAAAACTTCTGTAAAAAAAATTATGCTCTGTGCTTATATAGAGCCCTATTCAATTGGCCAAATCACAAATCAATAAGGCTGTTGTTAACAAAATTCAATGAATAATTAAATAGACAGGATTCATCCAGGGAGTAATGCAATTGCCATTTAATGGAGCCAGGAAGGAATACATTTTTTCCCCTTTTGAGACAATTGCCTAAGTTGCAATGGGGTGTTTTACTGTTTGCCTTCCTCTGGATTCAATACCTATGTGCGTTACCAGGAGTTCAACCACAAGTTGTATGTTAATAAGCGTTCTGCCATGGTTTAAGAGACTCATTTAGACAAAGTTCAACAATTTCATGTTAGTATTGTTAAATTGTTATATTATTATTCTATACATGACAATTAAAATTTTAATATGGTTTAACAGTTCATTGTTAAAATAATAAAAAAAACTAGCGGAGAATAACCCTGATGAAGGTGAGTTGGCTGTCGCTCGGTGTGCCACTGCACAGCCTCCATGTGTGTTTGTGTGTCCATTCCTGATGGCTTAGATTAGATTAGTGTGGTGTATGTTACCCTGGTACCCTTGTGAATTGCTAACTGCAGGTGGTGAATGGGCTTGTGTACCTCAATGAAGCTGTGAGCTACACCATATAGGGCCACTGTAGGTGGACAGGTCATAGAAGAAAGGTCAGACAAATCCAAGTTCACTAGAGAAGGAACTGGCAAGCCACTACGGTATCTTTGACATGCAAACTTTGTGGATATGCACAGACAGAGACATATGTAAGTGTGCTGCAGTCCATAGGGTCACAGAGAGTCGGAAACAACTGAGGGACTGAACCACCATAAATAAAATGTCCCCCTAGTACTTGATATATGTGATGTGGCAATGTAATTTGGCCACTATGTGTTGTCCCAATGTAGATGTGATGAGTGAGATGTATATAAGATTATCTTTGTATTGTTAGGGCCCATCTTAGAGTCTCTGTGAGTTAGAAAGGATTAATATATCACCTATTGTCATGTATTTGTGTTACAATGTAATGACGGAGTGTGTCTTTAATAGCTTTCAGCATGTTGCAGCATGGCTTTTCATATTGGCATATGCATGACCATTACAACCCATGAGGAAAAAACATTTATCTGTGTTACTATTTGATAGTTGGGAGTTGTTGTGCATGTGATTGTAATGGCTTCCATTGCTTTCCCCATATTGTAAAATCAATTGGTGTGTTTTTAAAATACAGACACACACACTTACACAGACACTCACACAGACACTCACAGACACATGCACTCACACAGACATACACACTCACACAGACACATTCACTCACACAGACACTCACACTCACAGAGACAGACACTCACACAGACACTCACAGACACATGCACTCACACAGACACCCACACTCACACGGACTCACACATACACACTCACGCAGACACACTCACACAGACACTCACAGAGACAGACACTCACACAGTCACTCACAGACACATTCACTCACACTGACATACACACTCACACAGACACTCACACAGACACATGCACTCACACAGACACTCACAGACACATGCACTCACACAGAATCACACATACACACTCACACAGACACTCACAGAGACAGACACTCACACACACACATGCACTCACAGACATACACACACACAGACACTCACACTCACAGAGACAGACACTCACACAGACACATGCACTCACACAGACACCCACACTCACAGACACTCACACAGATTCACAGACACAAACACTCACACAGACACTCACAGAGACACTCATACAGACACTCACAGACACATGAACTCACACAGACATGCACTCACACAGGCATACATACTCACAAAGACACTCACACTCACACTCAGAGACAGACACTCACACAGACACTCACCCTCAGAGACTCACACAGACACAAACTCTCATACAGACACTCAAAGACACATGCACTCACACAGACACTTACACGGATACACAGACACATGCACTCATACAGACCTACACACTCACACAGACACTCACACTCAGAGACAGACACTCACACAGACACTCAAAGACAAATGCCCTCACACAGACACACACTCACACAAACACACACACTCAAACAGACACTCACACACACAGAGACAGAAACTCACAGACATTCACAGACACTGGCAAAGGCACATGCACTCACACAGACACACACTCAAAGAGACAAACACTCACATAAACACACACACTCACAGACATTCACACAGACACATACACTCACACAGACACTCATACTCACAGGGACAGACAGTCACACACAGACACTTAAACAGACACTCACACTCACAGAGACAGTCATTCACACAGACACCCACACAGAGACAGACACTCACACAGACATAGATACTCACACATACACTAACAGACGCTCACACATAGACAGACACTCACAAAGACACTCAACGAGACCCTCTCACAGATACTCATACAGACACTCACAGATACAGACACTCCAACAGATACTCACAAAGACACTCACAGACAATCACACACAGACACTCACAGAGACAGACACTCACAGACATTGACAAAGACACATGCACTCACACAGACACTCACAGAGACAGACACTCACACAGACACACACACTCACAGACATTGACACAGACACATTTGCTTACACAGACACTAACTCACACAGAGGCAGACACTCACACAGGCACACGCACTTACACAGACACTCACACAGACACTCAAAGAGACAATCACACAGACACTCACACTCACAGAGACTCTCACAGATACACATACAGACACGTGCACTTACACAGACACTTACGAAGAGACAAACACTCAGACACACACACACTCACACATACACTCACAGAGACAGACACTCACACAGATACTCCCAGACACTCACACACATACACTCACAGAGACATAAACCCACAGACACTCACAGACATTGGCACAGACACATTCACTCACACAGACATTCATACTCACACATAGACTGACACTCACAGACACACACAGACATTAACACAGACACTAACACTCACAGAGACACTCACAGACACAGATACACACACGGGCACTCTCACAGCCCACACTCACAGACATTGACACAGACACTCATACTCACAGATAGACAGACACTCACACAGACACTCACACAGACATACATACTAACATACACACTCACAGACATTGACACAGCATCATGCACTCACACAAGAACATGTGCACGCTGTCCAGCCCCCCCCCGCCCACAGACACTCACAGAGACAGACATTCACACAGACACTCACACATACCCTCAGTGACAGACACTCGCACACACACACTCATACACAGACACTCACAGAGACAGACACGTGCACTCACACAGACACTAACGCTCACACAGAGACAGAAACTCAGACACTCACACAGACACTCAAAGAGACAGACACTCACAGACATTCACAGACACTCACAGACATTGGCACAGATACATGCACTCACACAGACACTCACACTCACAGAGACAGACACTCACACAGACACACACATTTACAGACACTCACACTCAAAGAGACAATCACACAGACACTCAGAGACTCTCACAGATACACATACAGACACGTGCACTCACACAGACACTAACAATCACAAAGAGACAAACACTCACACACACACTCACAGAGACAGACACTCACACAGATACTCCCAGACACTCACACACATACACTCACAGAGACAGACACACACAGACATTCACATACACTCACAAACATTGGCACAGACACATGCACTCACACAGACACGCTCACTGAGACAGACACATAGACACACACACACTTACAGACACATTACACACATTACACAGACACATTCACTTACACAGACACTCATACTCACACAGAGACAGACATTCACGCAGACACTCACACTCACAGAGACTCTCACTGATACTCATACAGCCATGTGCACTCACACAAACAGTAACAATCACAAAGAGACAAACACTCAGACACACACACTCACACAGACACTCACAGAGACAGACACTCACATAGGCACACACACTCACATATATTGACACAGGCACTCATACTCACATATAGACAGACACTCACACAGACACACACACACACTCACAGACATTGACACAGACACATTCTCTTACACAGACACTAACTCACACAGAGACAGACACTCATAGACACACACACTTACACAGACACTCACACAGACACTCACACTCAGTGACAATCACACAGACACTCACACTCACAGATACACATACAGACACATGCACTCACACAGACACTAACAATCACGAAGAGACAAACACTCAGACACACACACTCACACAGACACTCACAGAGACAGACACCATAGGCACACACACTCACATATATTGACACAGGCACTCATACTCACACATAGACACACACACTCACAGACATTGACACAGACACTAACTCACACAGAGACAGACACTAACAGACACACACACTTACACAGACACTCACACTCAAAGTGACAGACAATCACACAGACACTCACAGATACACATACAGACAGGTGCACTCACACAGACACTAACAATCACGAAGAGACAAACACTCACACAGATACTCCCAGACACACACACATACACTCACAGAGACAAAAAAACACAGACATTCACAGACATTGGCACAGACACATGCACTCACACAGACACGTTCACAGAGACAGACACTCACATAGACACAAACACTTACATTGACACAGACACATTCACTTACACAGACACTCATACTCAGAAGGAGACAGACACTCACACAGACACTCACACTCACAGAGACTCTCACTGATACTCATACAGTCATGTGCACTCACACAAACAGTAACAATCACAAAGAGACAAACACTCAGACACACACACTCACACAGACACTCACAGAGACAGACCCTCACATAGGCACACACACTCACATATATTGACACAGGCACTCATACTCACATATAGACAGACACTCACACAGACACACACACACTCACAGACATTAACACAGACACATTCTCTTACACAGACACTAACTCACACAGAGACAGACCCTCACATAGGCACACACACTCACATATATTGACACAGGCACTCATACTCACATATAGACAGACACTCACACAGACACACACACACACTCACAGACATTAACACAGACACATTCTCTTACACAGACACTAACTCACACAGAGACAGACACTCATAGACACACACACTTACACAGACACTCACATTCAAAGTGACAATCAGACAGACACTCACACTCACAGATACACATACAGACACGTGCACTCATACAGACACTAACAATCACGAGGAGACAGACACTCAGACACAGACACTCACAGAGACAGACACCATAGGCACACACACTCACATATATTGACACAGGCACTCATACTCACACATAGACACACACACTCACAGACATTGACACAGACACTAACTCACACAGAGACAGACACTCACAGACACACACACTTACACAGACACTCACACTCAAAGTGACAGACAATCACACAGACACTCACAGATACACATACAGACAGGTGCACTCACACAGACACTAACAATCACGAAGAGACAAACACTCACACAGATACTCCCAGACACTCACACACATACACTCACAGAGACAAAAAAAACACACAGACATTCACAGACACTCACAGACATTGGCACAGACACATGCACTCACACAGACACGTTCACAGAGACAGACACTCACATAGACACAAACACTTACAGACATTGACACAGACACATTCACTTACACAGACACTCATACTCAGAAGGAGACAGACACTCACACAGACACTCACACTCACAGAGACTCTCACTGATACTCATACAGCCTCACACAGACACTCACAGAGACAGACACTCACATAGGCACACACACTCACATATATTGACACAGGCACTCATACTCACATATAGACAGACACTCACACAGACACACACTCACAGACCATTGACACAGACACATTCTCTTACACAGACACTAACTCACACAGACACTCACAGTCAAAGTGACAATCGAACAGACACTCACACTCACAGATACACATACAGACACGTGCACTCACACAGACACTAACAATCACAAGGAGACAGACACTCAGACACACACACTCACACAGACACTCACAGAGACAGACACCATAGGCACACACACTCACATATATTGACACAGGCACTCATACTCACACATAGGCACACACTCACAGACATTGACACAGACACTAACTCACACATAGACAGACACTCACAGACACACACACTTACACAGACACTCACACTCAAAGTGACAGACAATCACACAGACACTCACAGATACACATACAGACAGGTGCACTCACACAGACACTAACAATCACGAAGAGACAAACAATCACACAGATACTCCCAGACACTCACACACATACACTCACAGAGACAAAAAAACACACAGACATTTAGACACTCACAGACATTGGCACAGACACATGCACTCACACAGACACATTCACAAAGACAGACACTCACATAGACACAAACACTTACAGACATTGAAACAGACACATTCACTTACACAGACACTCATAGTCACAAGGAGACAGACACTCACACAGACACTCACACTCACAGAGACTCTCACTGATACTTATACAGCCATGTGCACTCACACAAACAGTAACAATCACAAAGAGACAGACACTCAGACACACACACTCACACAGACACTCACAGAGACAGACACTCACACAGATACTCCCAGACACTCACAGACATTGGCAAAGACACATTAACTCACACAGACACTCACACTCACAGAGACAGTCACTCACATAGAAACACACTCACATATATTGACACAGGCACATTCACTTACACAGATACTAACTCACACAGAGACAGACGCTCACAGACACACACACTCAAAGAGACAGACAATCACACAGACACTCACACTCACAGATACACATACAGTCACGTGCACTCACACAGACACTAACAATCCCGAAGAGACAAACACTCAGACACACACACTCACACATACACTCACAGAGACAGACACTCACACATATACTCACAGACACACACATACACTCACAGAGACATTCACAGACACTCACAGACATTGGCACAGACACATGCACTTACACAGACACGCTTACAGAGACAGACACTCACATAGACACACACACTTACAGACATTGACACGGACACATTCACTTATACAGACACTCATACTCACACAGAGACAGGAACTCACACAGATACACACACTCACACAGACACTCACAGAGACTCTCACTGATACTCATACAGCCATGTGCACTCACACAGACAAAAACAATCACAAAGAGACAGACACTCAGACACACACTCACACAGACACTCACAGAGACAGACACTCACATAGTTACAGACACTCACATACAGACACTCACACTCACAGAGACAGACACTCACAGACATTGGCACAGACACTCACGCAGACACTCAAACTCACAGAGACAGACACTCACATAGGCACACACACTCACATATATTGACTCAGACACATTCACTTACACAGACACTCATACTCACACAGACTATCACACAGACAGACACAGACACTCACACAGGCACATGCATTCACACGGACACTCACAGAGACACTCACAGACACAGACACCTGTCACCAGCCTGCATGTAACTTGTCCTGATCACTACCACAGGAAGGTTACTGAGACTCCTGGAAGTGCTGAACCCTGATGGACAGACAATGATTGATACAGAAGCCAGATATCAGGGTGCTGGTGCTGAGATTTCCAAGAACCCAATGGTCTGTGTGGTAGTTAATCTGTAGTCTATAGCAGGTGGCCCTGGGAAGTAATAGCCCTACCGCTGGATTGTCACAACGTGGAATTAGTGAGTTTTTTTTTTCTTGGGCTCCAAAATCTCTTCAGATGGTGGCACCAACCATGAAATAAAAAATATATTTGCTTTTGCTGAAGAAAGCTATGGCAAGTCTGGACAAGCTAGTAGAAAGCAAAGTTGTTACATTATCAACAAAGGTCTACATACCTTAGTGACATGCAGATGTGAGAGCTGGACCATAAAGAAGACTGAACACCATATAATTAATGCAGAATATAATGTTTATCCCACCTCCCAGTTCCTACACCTCTGCTCTCCCCATTGTCTCTCTCCCCTTCTAATCTCTCACTTTTCTGTCTGTGTCTCCCCTAACTCTCATTTTTTATTTTTCCCTCACGTTTACTTATTTCTCCTTCTCTACCTCTCAAAATTTCCCGCTTTTCTCCCCCCTTTCCCCTCTTTATTCAAGCTCCCCAAATATTTCCTCCTTGCAGATCTCATGCAGCAAAATATTTGTTTTACTCACATGACAAGCATGGATCCATACTGGCAATGGCTGGGCTCCTCTGGCTGGGTGCAGATAAAAGCTTTCTTGCTTCACACTCACTTGTTCAGTTGTACCTGAGACCCATGAAATAAGGAACAAGGAATAAGTGTCTGTGGTTCTCTCCCAGAGCCTGTATCTAAACTCTGAGTATTATTTCACCTGGATTCAGCTTAGAGTAGTTTGATTAAGACTAGAGAAAATTGCAATCAAGGTGTCTATTTGAAACATAATGAATCTGCCCCATTTGTGTCATGTGGTCTCACTGACTAAAAGCTACCTTTCAGACACATTATACAGCACATAGGGTTTTCCTTTATATCGCTAAAAGTTGAATACATTTGATATGAATCATGTCACAATCTACTACTTGGTTGGGCTTCGAAAAAGTCACTTTACTAATACTACCCATCAGATCGGAGGTCCATTGTACCCCTGCTATAAGGATATAGACCAAGGCTTAGACAGGTTCCACCAATAGTACCAGCATTAGGACCAGTTACCAGGGTCTGCACAAGTTTCTGGTTGTAACCAGCATTAAAGGCAGGGCCAGCATAGATAACCCCATGCAGGACCAACATTTTATGCCAGAATGAAATACACACAATTCTTATATGACTCCAGAAACATGTTATTCTACTTACATAGATATTTAAGCAGGACATTAACAAATCTACATTAACCCCACTATTTGGCAATTAAGGCTGTGACCAATCACTAATAACTTGTTTGATCTCCTCCCATCTCATTTTTATTGGCAGGCTTGTTTTTATAGCTGTTGTGTTCTCATTGTTTCCAGATGTCTAGGTGGTCTGGGGGGGGTGGGGGGGGGGGGTATCAGCCCGGTAAACTTATCAACTTTATGATCCTATAGAGCGCAATTAACATCTGGGGCCCAGGGACCAAAGTGTCTATTATCTTTCCTTTACAGTCAGACCTGGGGGGTTAGTGGAGTTCCTATTCATGGAAAACCTACTTCAACATAATATCATATTGTATAATTAACTTCCATTCAGCCACAGATACATACAGTATGACTTAACAGGATTAATAAAACACACAGATTACATCTTAAAACACTCATTTTATTTCCAGCGTCCTGTTTACAATCTTTGCTTATCTGATCTATGCTGCTCAGGGCAGGATAATAAATGTCTCTTGCGGTGCCAAAATTACAAAGTCGTAAATGGTAAGTTGGCCATAAGAAATACCAAATAAAAAGTATCATGGCCTCCTAATGCCAAGATGGCAACCGCATAAAAATATGAATGCCCTTTCAACTAGTGATTTAAAATAAGTCCCTATCACATCCAGTCCTTTGAGTAATTGCCCTCCCCATATAATAATAATTACATACAGTAGTGCAAATTCTGACCAAACAATATTAACCCTCAAACTCCTGAAGTCCGTGAAATACAGCATGAGTTGTGAGCTCACTTGGTGGGTATATAAGGTGACATGTAGGCATTCTGCAAACATATCAACCATCACTGTCAGGCAGGTATTGTGGCAGCATTTCTAAAACAGCACAGTTTGTGAACTTGTTCTTGTGCTGCTGAGGTTAATGTATACCATGACTAGACAAACAGCACCATTGCACAGAAATGGTATCGATCCTTTGGAGCACCACATAGTATTGATATCAGAGGGGAATGTCGGCTATGAAGGTGTGCGAGGGCCAACTGATAAATGTACAGAAAACCCTGTTGTATGAGGCTCTGAAGCAAATGGCTGGTCACTGCACACATGCTCACGAGGGTTTATCATCAAAAGCTGCTTCAATTTGCATGGCAGTGCCAAAATTGGACGTCATCTGATTGGCAAACGGTTGCCTTCTCTAAAGAATCATGTTTTTTGCAGGTCGGGTGCGAAACCTCTAAGAACCGACCCTGAAACCACTCGTCTGGGGAATTTTTTCTTGCTATTTTCTGGCTCCACTCATACCTCTGGAAGGCACTCTCAAATGATTGGGTTATCTATCCATCCTTGCAGATAAAGACAGTCTTTTCTGGAGTGAATGGGTCTTCCAGCAGGGCAATGCAACATGTCATATGGCCAGAATTGTTCTGGAGTGTTTGGAGGAGCATGACAAAGACTTCCAAGTTCCTGGCCTGCAAATTCCCCAGACTTGAACCCCATTGAGAACCTGTGGGACCTCCTTGATCTCCATGTTTGCCGTATGGATCCTCTACCATGCACTCTTCAGCAGCTGTCAGATGCACTGCAGTCTTCATGGCTCCAGATACCCTTGCTAATCTTCCAGTATCTTATTGACTCACTACCATGCCGTCTAGCTGCCGCCCGTGCTGCACACATCGGTTATTCAGGATATTAGTTGGAGGTCAGAATAATAATGTGACTTGACTTTGTATTTCTTATAATGTTGAAAAGTTAAAATGTTTTGTCATCTGATGCTGGCAGTGTTTGAAAAACAATGTAATGTCACTTGAAATACTTATAAAATGTGGTTAAAAATAATTTTATTTAAAAAATATATTTTCAACACTTAAAATATACATCTGAAATGCAAAATCTTTTAATAAAATAAATGTATATTTCCAACCATTTCAAATTGTCTTTTCTTATACCTACCAATACCATAATCCCAACTCTAACCCTAACCCAAAATCTAATCCTAAACCCTAACCCTAAACATAAAACCAAAGTCTAACCTTAAATATTAAACATAAACCTAAACCTAACCTATGCCGAACTTAACAGTAAACTTTAACCCTAAACAATAAACCGAACCCTAACTTTAACCTTAAGCAACATATTTTCTATTATCTGTGCAA
>JAPZIH010001246.1:0-49367 GCA_027410445.1 Discoglossus pictus
CCCCAAAATTGAAGTGATACGACCAACAAAGCATCTTTTTCCATCTCCCGGTTCTAAAAATCCAGGCCTTATACACGCCCCCTGATAGGTAACGTAACAAGTATTAAACTGATAAGAGTAGTACTTACAAACACGTCACTCCTATCTGGTGGCACCTTTGACTGCACGTGCCGTGCCCCAAAATTGAAGTGATACGACCAACAAAGCATCTTTTTCCATCTCCCGGTTCTAAAAATCCAGGCCTTATACACGCCCCCTGATAGGTAACGTAACAAGTATTAAACTGATAAGAGTAGTACTTACAAACACGTCACTCCTATCTGGTGGCACCTTTGACTGCACGTGCCGTGCCCCAAAATTGAAGTGATACGACCAACAAAGCATCTTTTTCCATCTCCTGGTTCTAAAAATCCAGGCCTTATACACGCCCCCTGATAGGTGACGTAACAAGTATTAAACTGATAAGAGTAGTACTTACAAACACGTCACTCCTATCTGGTGGCACCTTTGACTGCACGTGCCGTGCCCCAAAATTGAAGTGATACGACCAACAAAGCATCTTTTTCCATCTCCCGGTTCTAAAAATCCAGGCCTTATACACGCCCCCTGATAGGTGACGTAACAAGTATTAAACTGATAAGAGTAGTACTTACAAACACGTCACTCCTATCTGGTGGCACCTTTGACTGCACGTGCCGTGCCCCAAAATTGAAGTGATACGACCAACAAAGCATCTTTTTCCATCTCCTGGTTCTAAAAATCTAGGCCTTATACACGCCCCCTGATAGGTAACGTAACAAGTATTAAACTGATAAGAGTAGTACTTACAAACACGTCACTCCTATCTGGTGGCACCTTTGACTGCACGTGCCGTGCCCCAAAATTGAAGTGATACGACCAACAAAGCATCTTTTTCCATCTCCTGGTTCTAAAAATCCAGGCCTTATACACGCCCCCTGATAGGTAACGTAACAAGTATTAAACTGATAAGAGTAGTACTTACAAACACGTCACTCCTATCTGGTGGCACCTTTGACTGCACGTGCCGTGCCCCAAAATTGAAGTGATACGACCAACAAAGCATCTTTTTCCATCTCCCGGTTCTAAAAATCCAGGCCTTATACACGCCCCCTGATAGGTAACGTAACAAGTATTAAACTGATAAGAGTAGTACTTACAAACACGTCACTCCTATCTGGTGGCACCTTTGACTGCACGTGCCGTGCCCCAAAATTGAAGTGATACGACCAACAAAGCATCTTTTTCCATCTCCCGGTTCTAAAAATCCAGGCCTTATACACGCCCCCTGATAGGTAACGTAACAAGTATTAAACTGATAAGAGTAGTACTTACAAACACGTCACTCCTATCTGGTGGCACCTTTGACTGCACGTGCCGTGCCCCAAAATTGAAGTGATACGACCAACAAAGCATCTTTTTCCATCTCCTGGTTCTAAAAATCCAGGCCTTATACACGCCCCCTGATAGGTAACGTAACAAGTATTAAACTGATAAGAGTAGTACTTACAAACACGTCACTCCTATCTGGTGGCACCTTTGACTGCACGTGCCGTGCCCCAAAATTGAAGTGATACGACCAACAAAGCATCTTTTTCCATCTCCCGGTTCTAAAAATCCAGGCCTTATACACGCCCCCTGATAGGTAACGTAACAAGTATTAAACTGATAAGAGTAGTACTTACAAACACGTCACTCCTATCTGGTGGCACCTTTGACTGCACGTGCCGTGCCCCAAAATTGAAGTGATACGACCAACAAAGCATCTTTTTCCATCTCCTGGTTCTAAAAATCTAGGCCTTATACACGCCCCCTGATAGGTAACGTAACAAGTATTAAACTGATAAGAGTAGTACTTACAAACACGTCACTCCTATCTGGTGGCACCTTTGACTGCACGTGCCGTGCCCCAAAATTGAAGTGATACGACCAACAAAGCATCTTTTTCCATCTCCTGGTTCTAAAAATCCAGGCCTTATACACGCCCCCTGATAGGTAACGTAACAAGTATTAAACTGATAAGAGTAGTACTTACAAACACGTCACTCCTATCTGGTGGCACCTTTGACTGCACGTGCCGTGCCCCAAAATTGAAGTGATACGACCAACAAAGCATCTTTTTCCATCTCCCGGTTCTAAAAATCCAGGCCTTATACACGCCCCCTTATAGGTAACGTAACAAGTATTAAACTGATAAGAGTAGTACTTACAAACACGTCACTCCTATCTGGTGGCACCTTTGACTGCACGTGCCGTGCCCCAAAATTGAAGTGATACGACCAACAAAGCATCTTTTTCCATCTCCCGGTTCTAAAAATCTAGGCCTTATACACGCCCCCTGATAGGTAACGTAACAAGTATTAAACTGATAAGAGTAGTACTTACAAACACGTCACTCCTATCTGGTGGCACCTTTGACTGCACGTGCCGTGCCCCAAAATTGAAGTGATACGACCAACAAAGCATCTTTTTCCATCTCCTGGTTCTAAAAATCCAGGCCTTATACACGCCCCCTGATAGGTAACGTAACAAGTATTAAACTGATAAGAGTAGTACTTACAAACACGTCACTCCTATCTGGTGGCACCTTTGACTGCACGTGCCGTGCCCCAAAATTGAAGTGATACGACCAACAAAGCATCTTTTTCCATCTCCCGGTTCTAAAAATCCAGGCCTTATACACGCCCCCTTATAGGTAACGTAACAAGTATTAAACTGATAAGAGTAGTACTTACAAACACGTCACTCCTATCTGGTGGCACCTTTGACTGCACGTGCCGTGCCCCAAAATTGAAGTGATACGACCAACAAAGCATCTTTTTCCATCTCCCGGTTCTAAAAATCCAGGCCTTATACACGCCCCCTGATAGGTAACGTAACAAGTATTAAACTGATAAGAGTAGTACTTACAAACACGTCACTCCTATCTGGTGGCACCTTTGACTGCACGTGCCGTGCCCCAAAATTGAAGTGATACGACCAACAAAGCATCTTTTTCCATCTCCTGGTTCTAAAAATCCAGGCCTTATACACGCCCCCTGATAGGTAACGTAACAAGTATTAAACTGATAAGAGTAGTACTTACAAACACGTCACTCCTATCTGGTGGCACCTTTGACTGCACGTGCCGTGCCCCAAAATTGAAGTGATACGACCAACAAAGCATCTTTTTCCATCTCCTGGTTCTAAAAATCTAGGCCTTATACACGCCCCCTGATAGGTGACTGTAACAAGTTTTAAACTGATAAGAGTAGTACTACTTAACACACCTTATAATAATGCAGAGAGAGGCAATGCATTGAGAGGAGTCTGAAGAAGAGGAGTCAGAGGAGGAAGGTGGCTTTGAGGAGGTGGAAGACCAAACACAGCAGGCGTCCCAGGGGGCTTGTTGTCACCTTTCGGGGACCCTTGGTGGCTGGGTGGAGGAAGAGACCGTCAATGACATCAGTGAGGACAAGGAACGGGACATGGCTAGCTTGGTATCCAACCTTGTGCAAATGGGGAGTTTGCGGTTGTGCAAATGGACTGTTTGTGGTTGTTTGCTGTGCGTTAAACGGGGAGTTTGGTCTGTCACTGTGAAGCGGGCCTAACCCTTACACTACCTGATCGATACAATATCATACCTGATGTTTTAAAGCACATTATTCCAAACAATTTAGGAATGTTAGGTAATTTATGCCCTTTATGACTTAAAACCAGACTCTGTATCAACTATGTAATTTTCCGTGGGAGTTTTGCCATGGATCACCCTCCGGCATGCCACAGTCCAGTTGTTAGACCCCTTGAAAAAACTTTCCCATCACTATTGTGGCCAGAAAGAGTCCCTATGGGTTTTAAAATTCGCCTGCCCATTGAAGTCTATGGCGGTTCGCCGATGTTCGCCGGTTCGCGAACATTTGCGGCGGTTCGCGTTCGCGGTTCGCGAACCGAAAATTTTAGGTTCGCGACATCACTAGTTAGAAACAATATTTCTATCTTGAAATATAAAGTGGCATAAACTGCTATTCGCAAACATTTTAATCCTATTTTATGTGGGGGAAAACTCACACAACAATGAATTATTGATTCATATCTCGAAGTCGAAGCACATAATCAAAATGTTATCAAATTTAAAAAAATAAGCATTGCATAGAACAATATTGTGGATTCATGGATTATGTCACTGAATTGGCTACCAACAGAGACTTTCCAGCTGGAAGAGCAATCATTTTGCCATCCACTTTCCAAGGATCTCCTCGCAATATGCGAGAAAGATACAATGATGCCATGGCTATTTTCAAAAAATTTGGACAACCTGTTTTTTTTATTACATTCATATGTAATCCACAATGGCCAGAGATAAATGAAAATTTAAAACTTGACCAAAATACTTCTTATTAACCAGATTTTGTGGAGAGAGTATTCAAAATAAAACTCAATCCATTAATACATGATATAACTAAAGCACAGTTATTTGGAAAATGTGTGGCTTTTGTTTATACCATTAAATTTCAAAAATGAAGACCGCCACATGCTCACATACTTGTAATCCTGCAAGAAAAAGATAAATTGAATACTGCAGAGAGAGTGATTTAGTAATTACTGCTGAATTGCCACATCCAGAAAAAAATTCTAAACTTTATGACATTGTAAAACACAGAATGATTCATGGTCCATGCGGGGATATCAATTCAAATTCACCATGTATGGAAAATAAAAAATGCACAAAAGAATTCCCAAAACAATTTTAAATGCAGACTTATGCAAGTTGTGATGGATACCCTTTGTATAAAAAAAGAGAAGGATACATTTGCTGATGAAGTACAATGCTAACATAAATGTGGAAGCTTGAACTTCTATCAAATTCATAAAATATGTTTATAAATATATTTGTGGGCATGTTTGTGTGTCCCAGCTCAACTTCCCAGAATGCAGTGTAATAACTGTTTTTCTCGGAACTCTGAGCTGGAAGCAGGTTTTTTAACTTGCTTTAGACATTCAAATGTGAACCCAGATGTACTTTTTATTTACTTAAATATATATACAATGGATATGATGCAGCAACTGTTGTGCAAGGTGCACAAAATGAACAAGACCATCCAATTTTACATGATGAACTTTCTAATTATTTAGATGCTTGCTATGTCAGTACTCCAGAAGAAATATGGCGTCTTCTCAAATTTCAGATGCATGATCGGTCACATGCTGTGTATCTGTTAGCTGTACATTTGCCACAATGTCAATTTGTTTGCTTTACTGCAGGCAGTGAAAGAAATGCTCTAGCACAAAATGAACACAGAGCAATAACACTTACTGCTTGTTTTCAATTAAATTGTCAGGACACTGAGGTCAGACAATTTTTATACATTGAGATTTTATATCACTATTTATTTGTAAATAACCAATGGCGAAAAAAAATATATATATACTCATAAAATTATCCCAAGAATTTATACCGTCAGTCGAAGAGACATTGAAAGTTTTAGTTTAAGATTACCTCCTTTTCATGTTCCCAGTGCCCAAAGTTATGAACACTTATGCACAGTAAATTATGTAGTTTATGATACTTTCCAATTAGCTGCAAGACATCAAACTTCATAGCAGATGATACCGAATGGGTGTTTGGAAGAAGCAGCACTATGTCACATGACAAAGCAAATGCGAGAACGATTTGCATTCATCTGCATCTTTTGCAATATACCTGATGCATTTGCTTTGTGGGAAACATTTCAATTAAATATGTGTGAAGACTTCTTGAAACATTACAATGAGCCCATTGCATGCAATAATGGAAATTCGAGAAATAGTTCTTGCTCATGGATTACATTGTGCAAGTTTTAATGTGCCTGATCCAGGACATATAGATGGAATTAACTTTGATGACTATGACACTGAGCTATAATTGTATGATGAGTTACATTTGAACGCAGGGTCAAATAGCAAAGCCATTTGCAACAACTGGAATTGCTGTACTTTTGTTTGAAGGTGGCAGAACTGTGCATAGTGGATTTAAACTGCTGGTTCCCATTTTAGAAACATCAGTGTTGGATATTCGAATTGATTCATTACAGGCCAAAAAAAAACAAAAAAAACATTGATTATAATAGTTGAGGCTACAATGATGTCAAGTCATGCCCTGCAATGTATAGATCGATTATTAAATGAAGTTATGGATAATGATTTGCCATTTGATGGAAAGGTCATGTTGTTAGGAGGAGATTTTAGGCAAACATTTCCTGTTGTGCCACATGGAAATAGCACTGACATTGAAAAAACATGTATAAAGACAAGTCAAGTGTGGAAAATACTGACTCACTTAAAATTAGAAAGAAATATGAGATCTGAAGGCCAAAATTAATTAAACAATTGGCCAATTCAAATTGGAGAAGGAAAACATCCACAAATATATAATCTATCTGATGACACCAAAGTATTTCCACCACAAATGATATGCAAAAAATCACTAATATCGGCAATCTTTCTGAATACAATCAATGATGATTACTCAGACATTGCAAACAAAGTGATAATAACATCAACAAAATATAGATGCCTTGAATCTGAATAACAAAATTTTAAAATTCATCAGTGCACCAACAAAATTGTACTATAGTGAATCAAATTATCAATCCTTTAACTCGCTCTGGAATGCCAACACATGTTTTGCAACTTAAAACAGGGGCAATTGTCATGGTACTGAGAAATATGAATCCCAAAAAAAGGACTTTGTAATGGGACCAGATTAATTGTGCAGGATTTAAAAGATAATTGTATACATACAGGAATTATTACTAGTACCCATAAGGGTGAAGAGGTTTTTATTGAAAAATAAATTGATTTGGCTTCAAGTGAGACTGCTTTACCTTTTGTCCTTCAAAGGAGACAATTCCCCATTATCATGGCATTTGCCATGACCATTAATAAATCACAAGGACAAACATTTAAGTCTGCGGGTATTTCTTTACAGGAACCTTTATTTGTCCATGGACAAGTCTAGGTTGCTTTTTCCAGATGCAACAATCCAGAGGAAATTAAAGTTCATGTTGAAGAAAACCAAAAAAAGGATGATTTATTAGAAGATGGACGCATTTTTAAAAAACACATTGTGTACTATGAGGTGCTGTAAACATAGAGAACAGTGGTTTTATTTTGAGGACGAAATATGATGTCATTCGGGCTCTTTTTAGAGGACCACTATTTCACTAAGAAACTCTATAAAATGGCAAAAAACATGGAGAAGTGTGGTTTTACTTCCAGGACGAACTAGAATGTGACTGGGGATTCTTTTTAGAGGACCACTATTTCACTAAGGAAACTCTATCTGCCATTCTCCAGAACGTCAAGAATAGCAAAAAAAAAGTAAAACAAATACTAAAACAAGAATATAAAGTGGTTATATCTCATAGACAAACTTACAAGTCTCATGGGCTCTTTTTAACTGAACCACTTGGGCATACAAACAATTAAACAAATTGCAATGTCTTGGAAGTGGCCTTTTTGCATGATTGGCCCAACAAAACAGTTATGTTGCATTTTCTTAAAATTCAAGGTTACATGTTTCTAAATTAAGTTACTGTTTGTAATGTTAAAATTGTATTTTAAACAGTGGAGAAAATTGCTTTATTGTATATAATCAAGAGTTCATGTTAGTACAATGATAACCATTTCTTCTTAAATGTACATGTTTAATTACCTATATAGCATTGATCCCAGGAGTAATCCAAACACCAGTTAATGGGGAAGGAATTATTTTTTGTTCACCAATTTGAAACAATTGACCAAGTTTCACTAAGGTTTTTTTGGTTTGTCTTCCTCTGCATTCAATATTAAAGATCACTGTATTTTTTGACAATTGTACCTTAAATGTTATTAGATTCCGTTAATGTTTGCATTGTTAACGTTGTATTTTACAAGGTTTCAAAAGTTGTTTTTATTGGATCTTCTTAGGCTTTATGTCAGTAGCAGCATAATCATTTGTTGACAATTTAAATGTATAATTAAATAGACAGGATTCATCCAGGCAGTAATCAAATAGCCAGTTACTGGGTTCAGGAAGGAATTATTTTTTCCCCCTTTGATATAATTAGCTAAGTTTCAATGGGGTTTTTTGATGTTTGCCTTCCTCTGGATTCAATACCTATGTGCTTTTCCAGTAGTTCAACTACAAGTTGCATGTTAAGAAGCATTCTGTAATGGTTTAAAATACTCATTCATACAAAGTTGACCTATTGTTATGATACTCATGCATAGCACAAAATTAAAAAATGTTAGTATTGTTAAAAATAATTAGTTGAACACTGTTTCCAATATAAGTTGCATTTTACAAAGCTTTATGTAATGGTGCACAATACATATTCATACAAATTTCATCCATTATTATATTATTACTGCATACATGACAATTAAAAAGGTTAGTATGGTTTAACAGTTGTTGAAATACAAGCTGAATGTTAAAAATAAAATAAAAACAATATTAGAATTGTTCTACTTCCTTGTAGATAACAAAAAGGTTAAGAGTGTCAGAGACTCACATGTGTGGCAAACCGCATTCCCAGCCTTACAATTTTGTAGCTGTAATTTCTGACGGGCAAGTCGCTAGTAATTCATATAGATGAATCTATGTAAATTAATAATATTCATCAATAATAAACAAAAGTAAAGTTTCAAAAATAGCATGAAGAGATATCAAAACATATATACCGTATATACTTAAATATAAGCCGACCCGAGTATAAGCCGAGGTACCTATTTTACCACAAAATACTGGGAAAAATGAGTGACTCAAGTATAAGCTGAGGGTGGGAAATGTGCTGCCCACTGTGTCCCTCTTGTGCCCTCTGTGTCTCCCTCTTGTGTGCCCTTTTCTTGTGTCCCCCCTCTCTCTCCCCTGTGTCTCTTCTCTCCTCTCCCTCCCCTGTGTCTCTTCCCCCCTCTCCCTTCCCTGTGTATCTTCCCCCCTCTCCCTTCCCTGTGTCTCTTCCCCCCTCCCTTATCATCCTCCTCAACCCCCCTCCTCATTCTAAACCCCCCTCCTCATCCTTAACCTCCCTCCTCACCCTCCCTCCTCATCCTCAAACTCCCTCCTCATCCTCAACCTCCCTCCTCTTCCTCAACTTCCCTCCTCCTCAACCTCCCTCCTCAACCCCCCTCCTCATTCTAAACCCCCTCCTCAACCTCCCTCCTCAACCTCAACCCCCCCCTCCTCAAGCCCCCTATCCTCATCTTCAACCCCCCCATCCTCAACCCCCTCCTCAACCCCCCTCCTCATCCTCAACCCCCTCCTCAACCCCCCTCCTCATCTTTAACCCCCTCCTTAACCTCAACCCCCCTCCTCATCCTCAACCTCCCTCCTCATCCTCCCTCCTCATCATCAACCTCCCTCCTCATCCTCAACCTCCCTCCTCAACCCCATTCCTCAACCTCCCATCCTCATCCTCAACCCCACCATCCTCAACCCCCCATCCTCATCCTCTACCTTCCCATCCTCAACCCCCTCCTCAACCCCCCTCCTCATCCTCAACCCCATCCTCAACCTCCCTCCTCATCCTCAACCTCCCTCCTCATCCTCCCTCCTCATCCTCCCTCCTCACCCTCCCTCCTCATCCTCAACCCACCCATCCTCAACCCCCTCCTCAACCCCCCTCCTCATCCTCAACCCGCTCCTCAACCTCCCTCCTCACCCTCAAAACCCCTCCTCATCCTGAACCTCCCTCCTCATTCTCCCTCCTCATCCTCAACCTCCCTCCTCATCATCAACCTCCCTCCTCAACCCCCTCCTCATTCTCAACCCCTCTCCTCCTTCTAAACCCCCTCCTCAACCTCCCTCCTCAACCTCAACCTCAACCCCCCAACCTCAACCCCACCATCCTCATCCTTTAACCCCCCATCCTGAACCCCCTCCTCAACCTCTCTCCTCAACCTCAACCCCCCTCCTCATCCTCAACTTCCCTCCTCAACCCCATTCCTCATCCTCATCCTCCCATCCTCATCCTCAACCCCACCATCCTCAACCCCCCATCCTCATCCTCAACCTTCCCATCCTCTACCCCCTCCTCAAACCCCCTCCTCATCCTCAACCCCATCCTCAACCTCCCTCCTCATCCTCCCTCCTCATCCTCCCTCCTCATCCTCCTTCCTCACCCTCCCTCCTCATCCTCAACCCACCCATCCTCAACCCCCTCCTCAACCCCCCTCCTCATCCTCAACCCGCTCCTCAACCTCCCTCCTCAACCCCCCTCCTCATCCTGAACCTCCCTCCTCATCCTCAACCTCCCTCCTCATCATCAACCTCCCTCCTCAACCCCCCTCCTCATCCTCAACACCCCTCCTCCTTCTAAACCCCCTCCTCAACCTCCCTCCTCAACCACAACCCCCCAACCTCAACCCCACCATCCTCATCCTCAACCCCCCCATCCTCAACCCCCTCCTCAACCTCTCTCCTCAACCCCAACCCCCTCCTCATCCTCAACCTCCCTCCTCATCCTCAACCTCCCTCCTCATCCTTAACCTCCCTCCTCATCCTCAATCTCCCTCCTCAACCCCCCTCCACATCCTCAAACCCCCTCCTCATTCTAAACCCCCTCCTCAACCTCCCTCCTCAACCTCAACCCCCCCATCCTCAACCCCCCTATCCTCATCCTCAACCCCCCCATCCTCAACCCCCTCCTCAACCTCAACCCCCCTCCTCATTCTAAACCCCTCCTCAACATCTCTCCTCAGCCCCCCTCCTGAACCTCAACCCCCTCCTCAACCCCCCATCCTCAACCCCCCATCTTCATCCTCAACCCCCCATCCTCAACCCCCTCCTCAAACCTCTCCTCAACCTCAACCCCCCTCCTCATCCTCAAACCCCTCCTCATTCTAAACCCCCTCCTCAACCTCTCTCCTCAGCCCCCTTCCTCAACCTCAACCCCCCTTCTCAACCCCCTATCCTCAACCCCACCATCCTCATCCTCAACCCCTCCATCCTAAACCCCCCATCCTCATCTTAAACCCCCCATCCTCATCCTAAAACCCCCTCCTCACTTTACACCTCCCCATCCTAAATCCCCCTCCTCACTTTACCCCTCTAAATACCTCTCTCTCTCCCTTTCCCCTCACTTACCTCCATCTGCAGCTTCTCCTCCGGCATCGGCACCCGGTATATGCTAATGATGGAACGTCACATGCGCCCATGTCATGAGCATATACCGGGCGCCGATGCAGGAGGGGGGTTTAGAATGAGGAGGGGGGTTGAGGATGAGGAGGAGGGAGGGAACGAGACACAGGAGGGTTAGAGAGACACGGGGGGGTTAGAGTGACACGGGGGTGGTTTAGAGAAACACAGGGGGAGAGTGACTCGAGTATAAGCTGAGGGGGCCCTTTTTAGCCTTAAAAAAGGGCTGAAAAACTTGGCTTATACTCGAGTATATACAGTAATCATTATCTAACAATGCATATGGAAAAGAACTATACATAAACGGAATTGTGTACAGACAAAAATAAGTGTAATGGAACAAGTATTACATGATATCAATATTATTACTACTACCTTGTATAGTAATTTATAATTGTGCATGGATATATCACATATAATAGTTGTCAAACTGCGAGACGTCATCACGTTTTGCAAACTCGCAAGAACTGCATCCCTCGCAAAGCGAAGGTTGCAGTTCGGGCCGCAAATGCGCACACTCGCAAAGCGAGGGGCCGCATTTGCAGAACGTGGAGGCTTTATGGCGCATGACTTTGGAACAACACCACCCCACACACCTCTAAACTTGCAGCACTTAGTCCTACGGCGCCCCAAACCACCCCACACAACACTTAGTCCCCTCCTTCCCCTCCTCCTCTCCCTCCCCTGTGTCTTGCAAAAAACTGCACTAACCCCCCGAGCCGCGAGTCACACACAAATTTAACCCCAAATTCCACCGTTTCGGCATTCCAAAAATGGCTAAGCAAGGAAAAAAATGGCCAATGGAAAAAATGAAAACGAGGCTCCACGATCACGGACCGCCCAGCCACCTACAACTTACACAAGAAGGGTTCCGAGATAAGCTCCGAAACCCGCATTAACCGCACATTAACCCTCGCAGTGGGGGTTGTCGATCGCGCACGATCGGGGACCCCCACTGCAATCAAAATTCTAAATTCCCGCCTTATGAAACCCTTTCACTCATGGAGCTCTATACAGAGCCCCATCAACCCCTAAATAACCCTGTCACTCATGGGGGTCAATCCAGACCCCCATAAAACCTTAATTAACCCTTGAAGGGATCCGAGATAAGCTTAGAAACCTGCATTAACCCCACTTTAACCCTCGCAATGGGGGGTTCCCGATCGCACATGATAGGGGACCCCCGCTATAATCAAAAGTCTAAATGCCTTCCTTGCGGGTCCTTAAAGGACCGTAAAGGTCCTTAAAGGACCCGTAATAAAAATAAAATTAACCCTAGCACTCATGGGGATCTATACAGAGCCCCGTCAACCCCTAAATAACCCTGTCACACATGGGGGTCAATCCAGACCCCCTTAAATCCTTAATTAACCCTGTCACTTATGGGGGTCAATACAGACCCCCATAAGCCCTTCATTAACCCTGTCACTCATGGGGATCAATACAGACCCCCATAAGCACTAAATTAACCCTCTCACTCATGGGGGTCAATACAGAAACCCATAAACCCTAATTAACCCTGTCACTCATGGGGGTCAATACATACCCCCATAAGCCAATAAATAACCCTGGCACTCATGGGGGTCAATTCAGACCCCCATAAAAACCTTAATTAACCCTGTCACTCATGGTGGTCAATGCAGACCCCAATAAGCACTTAATTAACCCTGTCACTCATGAGGGTCAATACAGACCCCCATAACCCATAATTAAAAACCCACAAAAAATAAAAAATCTACATTACAGAAAATAAAAAAAACCTAAGTCACAAAAAATAAAAAAATACATTACAACCCCCCCACTACAGAAAAAAGAAAAAAAAATACACACCTGAAAAGGAACTACATATAGAATACATAAAATATAAATAAAATACAATACCCCTCTAACTATCTAACATACAATCAATCCTATCTATCTAAAATGCATACCCCTATCTATAACATACAATAAATACTATATAATTTACAATATATCCTATCTATCTAAAATGCATACCCCTATCTATAACATACAATAAATACTATATAAAATACAATAAATCCTAACTATCTAAATACATACCCCATCTAAAATACAATAAATACTATGGCCCTCATTCAATTGCAATTTGGCCAATTGAATAGGGCTCCAAATAAGCACATAACATATTTTTTTTAAATACGTTTTTAGTTAGTAAACATCTATCCAAAAGCAAGGTTTTCACTAACTAAAAGCTTATTTAAAAAATATATGCTATGTGCTTATTTAGAGCCCTATTCAATTGGCCAAATCGCAATTAAATAAGGGCCTATGTATCTAAAATACATACCCCTATCTAACATACAATAAATCACATAATCGCAACTGAGGCCCTTGCCCGCAGCGTACGGCCCGTTGCTCACGCTTGAGGGCTCGCGTAGCGAGCCCGCGGCCCTTGCATAGCGAGGGCTGCGGGCAAGGGCCTCAGTTGCTGGGATGGAGCAGCCACCTCCTCCCCACAATGCCCCGTGCAGGGCCGCCCAGTCCCCGGTTCCGGTTCAGCTTTAGATCCCCCAGTCTTGGCTCTAGATCCCTCTCCTCACCCCCTGCACAGTGTGAGTTGTTGCCCTCCCGGTCAGTGCTCCTCCTGTGCTGCTCTTCCTCTCCTCAGCCCCCCCGTGATGCTCCTTCTTCTCCCCCCTGTGCTGCTCTTCCTCTCCTCAGCCCCCCGCGATGCTCCTTCTTCTCTCCTCCCTGTGCGGCTCTCTCCTGCGGTCCGGACTCTGCACTGAGCCCAAGATCTGAGCCGGGACAGAGGCACAGCCAGGAAACAGCTCTCCCGGGGGCGGACAGCGGAACTGCACCCACAGGGTCACCTGCAGTCAGTGCTTGCTTTGCAGTGAGAGTGTGTTCTCTGCAGTCTGTGTGTGTGCTCTGCAGTCAGTGTGTGTGTTCTGCATTAATTCTGTGTTTATGTGTGTATTCTGCACTGTTTGTGTGTGTGCTCTGCAGTCATTGTGTTTGTGTGTGCTATGCAGTCTATGTGTGCTCTGCATTCACTGTGTGTTTGTGTGTGTGCTCTGCAGTCATTGTGTGTGTGTTATGCAGTGTGTGTGTGCACTGCAGTGTGTATTTGAATCTGAGATCTGCAGTCAGTGTGTGCTCTGCAGCAGGTCTGTGAGTGTGTGCTCTGCAGCATGTCTGTGAGTCTATGCTCTGTAGTCAGTGTGTGCTCTTCAGCTGGTCTGTGAGTATGTGCTTTGCAGTAAGCTTGTGCTCAAAAGCTCGCGTAGTGAGGGCCGCGGCTCGCACAGCGAGCCAAGGCCCTCGCAAAGCGAGGGCACTGGGCGAGGGCCTCAGTTGCTGGCATGGAGCCAAGTTACACATTCATTTTCAATAAAAATAAAACACTTTAGACACTAATGTAATCGCTAAGCGAGAGAAAAAATGGCTGCTGAAAAAAACGAAAACGAGGCTACAGCACTCTCAACACGTAAAACACCACAACGAAACTCGAAAAACACCACAAAGCATCGACGGAAAATCTGCAAAGACGCATAACACAGATAACCCGCCATTTTACGCCAATGCGGAAGTACACCACTACGCTAACGGTTTTGTCTCGCGCACGCACACTGTTACACCGCACACATTCATCACGCTTACACAGCAGCTCCACACCACTAATGCTGCAGCAACATGAAAACAGATTGTCAGCTCTTCAACACAATGCTTCAAAATAGGTAAAGTATATTCATTTATTAATATATTATATATTTTAGTACTACACACCAAACAGCATTAGCTACCTTACCATTTGATTGCCGTCATTTTTTGACGGGCAATTCGCTAGTAATATATAATATACAATAAATCCTAACTGTCTAAAATACATACCCCTATCTAACATACAATAAATGCTATCTCCATATACAAACCCTAATTCTAAGCTAAAATAAAATAATTAAGACCACTTACCTTTGCAGATGTCTCTTCAGATCACCAACCTAGGGGGAAAAAAATGAGTACAACACATTTACATAAAATAAATAAACATTCGAAATATTCTAAATATTCTACTCACCTTTCCAGCATGTCCCCATCCTTCTTCCTCTTTTCTTCTCCGGCGCGGCCTTTGTTAAAAAAAAAAAATTACGTTAGTACAACATACATATTGCCATTGACAATTTTCTTCTGGAAAACTATGTAGGAGGCTCATTAGCGTCGGTGAGGGCTGCAAGTGCGGATCTCCGTTATTTTTATTTTTTTTTAGAGCGCAGATTGTTCCAGGGCCCAGCCGGTTCAGAAGTGGTGGAGACCGAGGACATTGCGGGGAGGTAAGTACAATGTATGTTATGTTTATTTTATTTTGTTTTATGTTTATATATATGTTGCAATTTGCGCTTTGCAGGGGTCTCACCCCTGCAGCATGGGGGGGTTTATTTTAGTTGCCACTGGGGATACTTATAGTACCCCTGAGTTGGGGTTAACAATTTAGATGCTGCTGGTCAATTAGAGATCCGCACCAGAGGATTGCATGCAGCAGTTGCACAGCTAATGTTATTAGTTTCTCACATACTTTCTTGAACTACATTAGCCTTTTAGAATATATATAGTACTATATATATAGTACTAGTACTCAAAAAATTACGGTCAATAACATTTTAAAGCTGGAAATGCTGTTTGTGACACAATGTGATTCTCTGAGACTCTTAACCTTTTTGTTATCTACAAAGAAGTACAAAAAATTATAATTAAGTTTTTTTAATTTTTTTACAATGAACTGTTAAACCATATTAAACTTTTTAATTGTCATGTATGCAGTAATAATAGAACAATACATGAAATTTGTATGAATAAGTATTGTTAACCATTACATAAAGGTTTCTAACATCAACTTATATTGTAAACAGTGTTGAATTAATTATTTTTAACAATACTAACATCAAATAGGTCAACTTTGTATAAATGTATATTTTAAACCATTACAGAATGCTTCTTAACATGAAACTTGTAGTTGAACTCCTGGTAATGCACATAGGTATTCAATCCAGAGGAAGGCAAACAGTAAAAACCCCCATTGAAACTTAGCCAATTGTATCAAAGGGGGGAAAATGAATTTCTTCCTGCCCTAATAACTGGTGATCGGATTACTGCCTGGATGAATCCTGTCTATTTAATTACACATTTAAATTTGTAACAAAAGATTATGCTGCTACTGACATAAATCCTTACTAACATTAAAAAACATTAACTTTTCAAACCTTGTAAAATACAATGTTAACAATGCAAACATTAACGTAAGGTAATAACATTTAAAATGAAATTAGTTAAAAATATAGGGATCTTGAATATTAAATCCAGAGGAAGGCAAACCCCCAAAAAACACAGTGAAACTTGGTCAATTGATTGAAAGTGGGCAAAAATAATAATTCCTTCCTGACCCCATCAAAAGGTGACTGGATTACTCCCTGGATCAATACTATCTATATCATGAAACATTTACATTTTGCTACAAATGATGATCCTGCTACTAACATTAAACCTTAATTACATAGAATGAAACAACTTTTAAGTCCTTTGAAAACAGAATTTTAACATTACCAACATGAACTTAAAGTATTAAAATGGAAACAGTAAAGGTAAGAAAATGCAAGACAACCGTTTTGTGGGGCCAATCCTGGCGAAAGTCACTTCAAAGACATTCCATTTTTATTTTTTTTGGTCTGTCAAAGTGGTTCCCTTTAAAAAAGCCAAGCAGACTTGTAATTGTGTCTATGGGATCTAAACACTGTTTATTGTTGTTTTTATTTTTTCCATTTTTTTTGGTTATTGTTGTAGTTTTGTAAAATTGAGTTTTGTGTGTAAAATAGTGGTCCTCTAAGAAGAGGCCAAGTGACATAAAATTTCGTCCTGCAAATGAAACCACTATTCTCTATATTTACAAAACCTCAGAGTACACAATGTTTTTGTAAAAATGCATCCATTGTGAAATAGATCACCCTGACATGGGTTGTCTTCAATTGAAACTTTAATATCATCTTGATTTGTGCACCATAGAGTTGTCCATGAGCAAACACCGGTTCCTATAAAAAAATACCCACAGACTTAAACGTTTGTCCTTGGGATTTATTGACGGTCATGGCAAATGCCATGATAAATGGAAATTGTCTCCTTTGAAGGACAAAAGGCAAACCACTCTCACTTGAAGCCAAATAAATTCTTGGTATATAGACTTCACCTTCATGGGTACCAGTCATAATTTCTGCATGTATGAAATGATGATCTTTTAAATCGTGCACAATAAATCTGGTCCAATTACAAAGTCCTTTTTTTGGATTCATATTTCTCAATAGTATGACAATTTCCTCTTTTTTCAATTGCAAAACATGTGGTGGCATTCCAGATGGTGTTAAAGAATTAATACATTCTATACTAAAATTAGATTCACTGGGCCTCATTCTATTAACGGCCGTAGGAGATGCGGGGCCGCAAGGACCGGCCGCAGGCTATTTGCCTATTCTATTCCCTTCAGGCCGGGGGCTCTGGCAGGCTTGCTGCCGGCGCCTTGTTATCCCTTGCGGCATCACGCGCTGGAGGAAAGCCTTTGATCATAAATGGCCGCAAGAGTTTCGGCCGCAAGAAAATCCTGGTTGCTATTCTATTGCTCCAGGAACCCTCTCGGCAAGGCTAAAACCGAGCCGCAGCTTACTTGCAGCAAAAAGGTCCAGCAAGCACACAATTAAGCACATAATATAGCCATCCTGCACTCTGAGGAGACGATAAAGTGATTGTAGGTGTTAGCATTCATAACACAACATTCCCCTACACTCAAATCTGAAAATAATTTTTATCTTAATTCCTGTCAAATATACGTAGACAAGGTCCCGAGGGCTTGGATCACCACAGACCCGCCCATTCTGCGGCCGGAAAATAAACAGTTAATGAAATATCGGATTTGGGCTGATGTGAAAGCTTGAGAGGGGGTTGCTATTAATCCTCATGTCCCCCATTATGATCCCTAGTATTTACAGAGCTTTACAGTGCCGTCTTGAATTTATATTTGCTTTTAAGGTTTTCAGACCTTGCGGCGCCGTCTATTTGAATTGCAAGGTAAAGGAACCCCCGCAAGTAATCGCAGCTTTGCGGCCATTTTACGGCCGATAATAGAATGAGGCCCACTGTCTTTATCGTCAGCGAGAATTGAATCTGCACTGTAATAATTCTTTTGGGGTACATTAATGAATTTTTAAATTTCATTATTTAGATTCAAGGCATCTATATTTTTGTATGTTAATATCACTTTGTTTGCAATGTCTGAGTAATCGTCATTATTGAGAGTGTTTAGAAAGATTGCCGATATGAGTGATTCCTTGCAAACCATTTGTAATGGAATTTCAATGGTATCATTAGGTAAATAATTTGTTTGTAGATGTCTTCCTTCTCCAAAATCATTGAATTAATTTTGGCCTTCAGATCTCATATTTAATTCTAATTTGAGGTGTGTAAATATTTTCCACAGTTTACTTGTGGCACAGAAGGTAAAGCTTGCCTAAGATCTCCTCCTAACAGCATCACCTTTCCACCGAATTTCAAATTATTATTCATCACTTCTTTTAATAATCTATCAATACATTGCAAGGCATGACATGACATCATTGTTGCGTCATCTATGATAATTTATTTACTTTTTAAAAATTTTTGGCTTGTAAAGAATTCAGTCGAATATCTGACACTGATGTTTGTAAATTGGAACTGACAGTTTAAATCCACTATGCACAGTTCTGCCACCTTCTAACAAAAGTGCAGGAATTCCAGTTGTTGCAAATTGCATTGCTATTTGACCCTGTGCTTGAATGTAACTCATCAAACAATTGTACAGATATGTTTTTCCTGATCCACCAAGGCCATCTAGATAGAAATAACGGTCTTTGACCATTTAATCATCTGTAGCATTTGTGATGGCATTAAATGCTTGCAATTGTTAAGTATTTAAAGTTGCCAGTTTTTCTTCTGTTTTTTGTTGTTGAAGCTCAGTGTCATAATCATCAAAGTTAATGTCATCTATAATTCCTGGATCAGGCAAATTATTGGATTTCCATTAAAGTTTTTAAGAGTGCAATGGGCTCATTGTAACGTTTCAAGAAGTCTTCAGACGTATTTAATTTAAATGTTTCACACACAGTAAATGCATCAGGTACATTGCAAAAGATGCAAATGAGTACAGATTATTCTCCCATGTGCTTTGGCATTTGACATAGTGCCGCTTCTTACAGACACCTCTCCCATTCTTTATCATCTGCTATGAAGTTTTGATGTCTTGCAGCTAATAGGAAAGTATCATAAACTATGCCATTCATTGTGCGTAAATGTTCATTACTTTGTGCACCGGTAACATGTAAAAGAAGTAATCTTAAACTGAAACATTAAATGTCTCTTGGACTGACGGTATAAATTTGTGGTATAATTTTATGAGTATCTCTTTTTTGTTGTAGCCATTGACCATTTACAAATACATAGTGATATGGAATATCAATGTATAAAAATTGTCTGGCCTGAGTGTCCTGGCAGTTTAATTGAAACCAAGCAGTAAGTGTTGTTTCTCGATGTTCACGTTGGGCTAAGGCAGTTCTTTCATTGCCTGCAGTAAAGCAAACAAACTGACTTTGTGGCAAATGTACAGCTAATGATACGCAGCATAGGACCGATCATGCATCTCAAATTTCAGAAGTGATATATTTTAATATTTGGAAATGATAATCCACCCCTATTAAAATTCCTAGAGATTATAGAAAATTGTTTTTGTGGTTTTAAATCTTGAAAATGTTTTATCCATGATTTAGTTAAAGGAACGGGAATACTTCTCAAAAGGTAGTCGAATTTAGGGAGTATAGTCATCCAGATTGCTGCTATTCTACCCAATAGAGAAAGTGTATGTTTTTTCCAAGATAGAAATATGTTTGCAAGTTTAGCTTGTAATTTATTATAATTTACTGTTACAGTTTGGTCTATATTATTACACAGTTCAATTTCTAAGTGTGCTGCATTAATTTTTTTCTAGATAAAATGAAATTTACTTTTAATTTTTTCCATATCCTGGTTTTGGAGATTATTTAAAATTTTGTCTGTTTTGTCATATTTAACTTGTAGTATGAGTTAAGTTAGTTATTGATGTTATGGGATCAGGCAGAGTCAACATAACATCATCAGCAAAGAGGGTGATTTTATTTTCCTCTTTGCCTATTTTGATACCTTTAATTTCCCCTGTAGACTTTATCAAAACCCCTAGTGGTTCAATAATCAAGGAAAAAATCATTGGAGACAGGGGACAACCCTGCTTTGTTCCGTTTGATATGTTGAATCTGTCTGATTTATATCCGAGGCAGACGACAGAGGCGGATGGGAGGTCATATAAAGCCTCTATTGATTTGTTGGCAAAATCACCTAATCCGTATTTTAACATTGCAAGCTCCATGAACTCCCATCCGACTCTGTCAAAGGCCTTTTTGGCATTGAGTGACATTATGACCATTGGGATCTTATTACTATTTACATATGCCAGAATATCAATTAATTTCCATGTATTGTAATTTCCTTGCCTGCCTACCACAAAGCCTGTTTCCTCTACAATGTTTTTATCACTGAATTTAGTTGTTGAGCTAAAATTTTAGCATAAAGCCTTATAACTGTATTTTGGAGAGATATCGTTTGGAAGTTTTTATAATCACTCAGATCTTTATCAGTTTTTGAGATATTTACAATTAATGCTTCCAACATTTCACGTGGGGTTTTCCCCTTTTGTTTATTTTCATTGAAGACATTGCACAGATGTATAGATTGAACATTTTTGTAATATGAATCTTCAATTTAGGTATGGCAAATTACATTTCCTATATTTTTATTTCTCGATTTCATGTATTTACTTCAGTTAAAGACAATTCAGGCAACTTGATTAAATCCAAAACATCTTTAATTTGTTGAGTTGAATGTTTAATAAAGTTTTTTTCTTTTTCCAGATTATAAAGAGTATTATAGTAGTCTGCAAAAACTTCTCCTATGTTTTTAGGTTTCAAGCAAATATTACCATAGTTATCCTTAACTGGATCAATACTTTTAGACAGGGTTTTTTTTCTTAATTTATTTGCCAACATTTTACCAATTTTTTTTCCTTGCAGATGGAATTTCCTTTGTAACATCCAAATTGATTTATCCACTTTCTTCTTGTTGAATCTTTTTAATTTGATTCTTTAAATCTTCAATTTTACCAATATTTTCTTTCATTGGAGATTTTTTATTATACGTCTAATATATGCCCATGGCTATTCCACAGTATTGATTTCGAAGATATAGAATTTTCATACATCTCAAAGAATAGATTTAATTCTTCCATTATTATTTTCTTATTATGAGGATTATTTAACAATGCTGTATCTAACTTCCAAATTTTATTGTGACTATTGATTTGACCCGTTTTGAGACTCATTTGAACCATTCCATGGTCTGTCCGTGCTATTGGTCCAATTTCTATTTCATTAAAATTTTCCAAGGTTTTTACATTTTCCCAAAAAAGATTCAGCCTAGAATATGATTGATGCCTGTGGGAATGTGTATACTCTCTATCAACTGGATGGTATACCCTCCAGGCATCTAAAAGATTCAATGCTGCGATCCTCTCCTGGTATAGTTTAGAAGTTCTTCTAGCTTGATGGTCTAATTTGAAATTTTTGCTAGATCTCTTGTCTAAATATTGATCTGGGCACAAATTAAAGTTGCCACAGATTACTGTTTTTCCATTAGAATATTTTTGAAATTGTTTAAAAGTTTTATTTAGAAAGTGATTTTGTGCTTTGTTAAGGGCATATAAATTAACAATTGTATATTTTTCATTGTTAATATTGCCCGTCCATATTACCTATCTCCCTCCCTGATCTATATGGGTAAATTCCTCCTCTATTTTCAAGTTTTTATGGAAGAAAATTGAAGTTTTTTTACAGTGTTGAGAAATTGTCTGTAAACCCTTTGCGGGTCCCATTTGGAGCCCGTAATGTTTTTGCCTCCATTTGTGGAGAACGGGTGATTGGAATGTAACAGTTACAGGCTTGACAGAACAAAGGATTTGCAGCCACAGAGTTCAAATTTTGAACACGTTGAAGGAATTTAATAGGGCTGTATGTTTCTCTCTCTCTCACGTTCATGCTAACTCGCTCACACCCCTAACCTGACAGTATTAGGACAGATTCAGACAGAGGTTTTTTAAACCATTTAATGGATCTTACCATTTCATGCCAAACTTTCTTACACATGCTCATTCAAATACTCACTACTCCTTTTAAAGTTCCTTTTCTAAATTATTTTCAGCTCCCTCTCCCCCTAGTCTATATACTCCCTACCTCCACTTCATTACCATGCCCCATATCTTATCCACTCCTCCTTTTTCATAGTCCCTCCTCTTTATCTCTCCATGCTATATTGTTATCTATTTACTTCAGCAATTTTTCCCTCTTTTATCAACACTTTTTTAGCTCAAGACTGTCTATACTACATAATGAACACACAATTTTCAAAGTCCTTGTAAGAATGGCAGAGGAAGGAAAGACTACGACTTATCCACTACACACATGGACATCTGATTGTTTATCTTTGCTGAATGGTTAGTAGTTGATACAAATGCCATAGGGTTAAATATTGAGGTTCCAGTACATGTACATGCCTGTTGGTGAGTTGTGTACATTTACTGTGAGGAGGATGATTGATGATTAACTGTGTGCCAAGAGCTTTAAAAAACACAAATAAAATTATTAAAAATGCTTTAGTGGGATCCTGCACATGTTTCCAGATAATCATAATAAATCTGAAATAGCTTTTATGATTAAGCTTTCTACAATATTAAAATTATGTATTGCTTCAAAATGGAAACAAAAAAATCCACCAATATGGAACGAAATATAAAGAAAAGTAGATTGATGCAGGAAACTAGAACAACATTTTTGTCGGTTGGATTAACAACGCAAGCCCAATATAATTAGTTAATTTGGGACTCGTTAAAGCATTCCTGTGAAAGTTAATACCAATTCCTATAAGTGTCTCTATGATAGCTCTTAATGATCAGCTCTCTTTGTTTAGATTCTGTAATTAAAGACTGAAATGTGCAATAGATCCCCCGTAAAGGTTTTAGGGAATGTAAAGTTGAATGGGTGTGTGTGTATGAAGTTGGTTACCCAATAGCGTACTCATTTTATGATGTTATTATGTTAAATATAATGGAAGATATGATATTTGTATGTTTAATTTTGTATGTTATATATAACAATAAAACAATAAAACAAACAACAAAAAATAGGTGGCAATACTGCATACCCGAGACAGGAGGCATCTATTTAAAAAAAATACAGTTAGTCCACAAATCTGCAAATGATTTGCATCTCCTTAATAGCCTATATTGTCTTTAATACTATACTAATATTACAAAAGCACCATAACCCTGTCACAATGTTCTCATAATGTCATAGTCAGCCCACAACCAGGTCAGTATTAGTCTAGCCTCTGGCACGTTGAACATCTCCTGTTTGCAGCCTGTAAAAATTGTAAAAAAAATAAAAAGATTTAATGTTGTTAAGTAAATATACAACATTATTATATTTTATTTATATAGTGTTAGGGTATAAAAGCTTTATTGCACATTTTTACAATTCAAAGAGCATTGAAGGTCCTTTTATCATAATAAAAGGGTACATTGTATATAGTTTAATCTGATTTAAATTATAGAGAATGTTACTAACATATATGTTATAGAATTTCATATGTGAACAAGTAAGCTTAAGCTTCTCTCTCTTTGTGTCCTATTATGAAAAATACATGTTCAAAATATATTAGATCAATCAGATCAGAAAAATAAGGAATTTTACTTTTTAATTTCTCAAAACATTGAATAGAAAAGCCTTCTGCCCCAAGAGCCTGTCTTAAAAAATTCTCATCATATGAAAATGCATTAAACAGGTGCTCCCCAATAGCAAAAAACTTTCCATTAAAGGTCCCAATCATTATAAGGTGTCCACCTTGTTTTAACATAGAAGCAAGTTTCTTCAGATTATGAAGATAATCATTTTCATCTTTGCTTACAGCGTCCAATAAAAATGTGATGAACAGGCCGTCAGCGTGTGGCAACACAAATGGCTCTGTATAGTTTTCCTTTGCAAGGTCACACTTTTGAATGCGTTTTATTTTTCTCTTTATTTCTTTTTCCTTCTCCTGCCATCCATCACTGAAAAACATAAATACAACCATTCTCTATAATTTCTAATCTAAGAATATAGCATTATTGTTGATTAGCTTCTGATCTCTTTGTGTCAGCAGAAGGATTAGTATAAAATGGTTGATAATTGCACAAATACATTTTTATTTACTGTTTTTTAACTATTACTTTATTTAACTGCTTGTCTATGTAACTGTGTCCAAGAAAAATGATTTTGTTTAAAGCAATACCTTGTAGTGGGTAATTTTTTATAAATTTGAAAGATTTCTAATTAATTTATTTGCATTAAAATAGCTATACAACTGGCCTGCTGCCTCACTATATGCTATATGCTATATGCTCACATTATGCTTACAATTATATTAAAAAATAAAACCCTTTCATTGGCTCATTAGAGTAAAAATTGCAGAATGCTCAGGTAATCCAATCAGAATGAAGGAAACTAAGAACCCGATTCTATTGAGCAATCGTAGGTTACTGGAGCCCTTAAGTGAGGCCGTAAGTTAATTTGCTATTCAATTGGTGCCTTCTTGCGGGCTTGAAAACCTTGTGGTTGTTAAACCCAGAATTTACAGCCTCCCGGTGCCTTTGATCTTTCCCGTCCACAAGAGTTCCAATTGCAAATCGCTATTTAATTGCTACAATTCCCCAAACCCGCTAATTTTTTCACACCCCTAAATGGGAAATGAAGGAGAAAGTCCTACAAGTACTGTCATGGCTCACTTGGCAGTCATCTGGGACTTGGACAGATGTCTGTCACAGGCTGTTGACACAAGAGACGATACCTGGGGGTTTGGGGCTCCCAGACACCCTGTTATACTGTTATACGGTTATACTGTTATATTATTATGATTATTGTCTAAGGAAATGAGCAGGGTTCCCATCACCATCAATAAAAGTCATCATAATGCATGAGATGGATTGATGTGGAAACCCTGCCCCAATCCCATATACTATGAGGACATTAGGTGGTTTTATGTGGGGTGCGCTTTTACGCTTGTACTTAAATAGACTGACAGTGTGTGGAATATGTACACATATGTATATGATAGTATGGGGTAGTCATGCTGGATACATTGCCACATACATCTTGCAATAGGAGAAGGACCCCAGCTGGCCACCAAGGTTAATCCTTTAAGTACACATACTTAAGTCAGGAACAATAGGCTCCCAACAGACATAGGGGCACCATCTATCCAGGGGGCCTCTGGGGTCTCCCTAGCCCAGATCCAGGGGCCTGGGCCATTGCAAAGAGATGTGTCTCTGTTGACTGCCAGCGCCCAAATGACTCTGTTAGCCACACCTAGTGGGCGGCCCAGGGGAGGGGTCTGGAAGTTCCCAGAGCTTACCTCTAGTCCATTAACTAGAGGTAATAAAGTTACTCTGGAGATTACCCCATTGGCCAAGAGGAAGATAAGGGTTGGACAAAGGGGTAGCCACTCCCTGTACTGTTGTTGTGAGTTGTTTAAATACTTGTGTAAAAATAAAGAAGTTGTTCATACTTTTCATCAAGACTTTGTGTGCAGGTGTATTATTGACCCAAGGGCATATGCTGGAATAGGAGATCGTTTCTGACTCCATGCCAGGTTTTTTCCCAGGCACACTACCTTAAGCTGGGACTTATGCTCTTGCATCCACAAGGAAGGTCCATTGGTCTGAGTCACCCAAATCTTAGGTCTAAAATCTACAGGAGATAAGAGGACTAGGATCCTCTATACTCCATCATCATTGTAGGTTGTGACAATTGTTGGCAGTGGTGAGAGACTCTACAGAAAGACCAAGAATGGAGCAGCAATACGAGGAATGGTCCTCAGCGGAGCTAAGGGAGGCGATGAAGCAGAAAGGAATCCCTAGGAGGAAGGGAGACCAACGAGCGGTGATGATTGCAGCCCTGAGAAAAAATGATGCGGAGCAGGGGGAAGCAGAGGAGTTGGGTGAGGGACCACCAAGGGCTCCAAGACCCCAACCAGAGCAAGACATCACCAAAGAGGCAACAAGGAGGTATGAAGAAGCCAGACACCTATTCCCCAGTGAGATGACCGCACAAGAGGTGGCCAAAGTACTGGACCAGCATTACCAGAGAATCTGGCAGGAGCGCACTGGGGAGCGGGATCAAGCTCAGCAAAGGCTTGGTTGCCGCACAGAGGAATTGCCAGCACGAGTTAAGATGGCATACCAGAACTTTAAGAAGTTCCAGGATGGTATGGACAATATGGACGAATTCCTTCAGGAGTTTGAGCAGCAATGTGGGGTCCAAGATATTCCCTATGGAGAATGGGCCAAATTGCTGCTGAACAAGTTAACAGGAAGGGCCAGTGCGGCATGTGGAGCCCTTCCACGAGAACAAGCCCAGGATTATAAATATTTGTGCACTGTGTTGCTGAGCAGATATACTGTGATGCCTGAGACATTTTTGGATAGATTCAGGGGCACCACCAAAGGACCAGCAGACACTCATGTGGAGGTTATGTGCAGGTTAAGGCGAGCTTGTACCCAGTGGTGGTCTACACAAGGAGCCATCACAGCCGAACAGATATTGGAAGTGGTACTGATGGAACAATTCCTGAACATTTGCTCCTCAGAAGTAGGTGAATGGTTGCAAGATCAAAAACCGACCACTGCAGACCAAGCAGCTGCGCTGGCAGATCGGTTTATCAGCACCAGGGCCAAAAGAGTGTCCCAAGGAACAAAATCTAGCCTAAATACGGGTAGGGGCCCCAGAGAGGTGGTGCCAGCACGATCAGCTCCTGAGATGCGTAATGCGCCCTGGGCACGGCCAGTAAAAACATCTGACCACAGGGGTACCAAGTCCCAGCCTGCTCCCAGGACACAATGGGGGACCAAACCAATGAGCTCAGAATGCTACAACTGCAACCAACGAGGTCACTTTGCTAAGGATTGTCCTCAGGCACCCAAAAACTCTAGAGGACCTCCCCACCGCCATGTACATTATTTGGGGGAGTGGACTGAGGGGGCGGCGAGCTCCAACGCAGCTCTTTGGGATCCTAGAAGCAGAGGGAGGATATTCAGGGGTCTATACTGTAAGGAACCCGCAGAAGCTGTCTGGAGAACAACATAGGCAAGCCGTGTGGTTACAAGGACGCCAAGCTACTGGCTACCGTGACTCTGGATCAGCAGTCACAGTAGTCCTACCCAAATGGGTACGCCCTACAGATTCTATCCGAAAGGAAATGTGGGTGATGGTAGCAGGAGGAGAACAGTTAACCATCCCCATGGCTCGCGTTAATTTGGACTGGGGCATGGGGAATCAAAGCAAGGAAGTAGGAGTCATGGATGGGCTCCCCGCGGATGTTTTACTGGGCAATGATTTGGGCCACATGACGAGCCAATATGTACAGCCCATTACCAGAGCTCAAGCCAAGAGCACCCACCCTGGAGAGGCATACCAGGAGCAGAGGGGATACCCAAGACCTGAGGTAAGTCCATTGCTTGCTAATACATTAACTTTAGGATGGGCCAAGGGAGAGGAGATCAGGGCAGTTCTGCAGAAAGACGAGACTTTGGCTGGTTTAAGGGACAGGGCAGCACAAGGCAAAGGAGTGGATGACCTATACAGCGTTATCTGGGATAAGGGGTTGTTATATAGGGTCAAGGTACCTATAAATAATGAGGTAGGCAGAGAACCCAGGAAACAATTAGTGGTTCCCCAGCTATATAGGGGCAAGGTGCTACAAGTAGCACATGAAATACCCCTGGGAGGGCACTTAGGGGAGAAGAAAACCCGGAGTAGAGTGAAAGAGATATTTTTCTGGCCAGGGTTGGATAAGGATGTAAAGGAGTTTTGCCATTCTTGTGATGCCTGCCAAAGGAACAGGCCTCTCAAGAAGAACAGCAGGGCCAAGTTACAGTCCCTCCCAGTAATGGAAGAACCCTTCCAGAGGGTAGCTGTGGACATCATCGGGCCCCTAGCTAGAGCCAGTAGAACGGGGAAGCAGTATATCCTTACCCTGGTAGATTATGCCACTAGGTACCCTGAGGCAGTAGCCTTGTCCAGTATAACCGCTCCAAAGGTAGCAGACGCCTTGGTGACTATATTCACCAGAACAGGGTTTCCCCATGAGATTTTGTCCGATCAAGGCCCACAATTTATGGCCAAAGTCACGGAACAGCTATGGGCCACGTGTGGCGTTAAGCATATTACCTCTTCCCCCTACCATCCCCAGACTAATGGTCTATGCGAGCGGTTCAATGGGACTCTTAAACATATGATACGCACTTTTACAGACCAGGAACCAGACTGGGAACGGTTGTTGCCATGTTTGCTGTTCGCCTATAGAGAGGTACCCCAGGAGTCTACAGGGCACTCCCCCTTTGAACTCCTGTATGGGAGACATGTGAGAGGACCCTTAAGCATAATTAGGGAAACATGGGAAGGGGAGTATAGGCAGCAACCCATACCAGTGGCCACCTATGTACTAGCCTTCAGAGAGAACATGTCCAGACTAACTGGAATAGTCAGCCAAAACATGAGGAAAGCCCAGCAGAGGGATCAGAAATACTACAAGGCAGGGACCAGTGATAGAAGTCTGGAAGAGGGAACGAAGGTGCTTATGCTGGAACCTCACCCCCAGAATAAATTACAGTCCCAGTGGGTAGGGCCTTACACAATCAGCCAGAAAGTGGGGAAGAAGGCCTATGTAGTAATGGTAGACCCGGATAGGGCCATCACCAGAGTTGCCCATATAAACAGACTTAGGGGGTACGTTCAGAGAGCAGCTCACCTATTAGCTATTTGTAGGGCCACAGAGGACGAACCAGAAGAGGGACAGATCCCAGATATGCTAAACAAAGCAGACCAGGATATAGTAGGAGAAAGTATTCAGCAGACCCTGGAATTAGACGCAGAGCAGAAAGAGCAGCTGTCCAACAGCTTAAAACCCTTCCACTCCCTGTTCACCACCAAGCCAGGGTGTACCCCCTTAGCTGTCCACCCAGTAGTAACCGGGGAATGTGCCCCCTTAAAGCAACACCCCTACAGGGTACCAGAGGCAGTTAGGGCCAACATTCAGGCAGAATTACTTACTATGCTACAGTTGGGAGTCATAGAAGAACCCAGTAGTCCCTGGGCATCTCCAGTGGTCTTGGTGCCCAAAAAAGACGGAACCACTCGTTTTTGCGTGGATTACCGTAGACTGAACGATAAAACCAAAACAGATGCCTACCCTGTTCCACGCATGGACGAGTTGTTGGACCGGCTAGGTACTGCCAAATATTTAACCACTTTAGATCTTTCTAAAGGATATTGGCAGATCCCTTTAGAAGAGACTGCAAAGGAGAAGTCTGCCTTTATCACCCCCTTTGGACTCTTCCAGTTTAAAGTAATGCCATTTGGGATGAAAAATGCTCCTTCTACCTTCCAGAGACTAGTGGACACATTTTTGCAAGGGCACCAAGAGTATGCCCAGGCCTACCTGGATGATATAGCCATTTTTAGCCAGACTTGGGAGGACCATATAAGGCACATTAGCCAAATTATGCAGGCAATTCACCAAGCTAAGTTGACCATAAGACCTGACAAATGTCAATGGGCTAGAGCAGAAGTGCAATACCTAGGTCATTGGGTGGGGAATGGGAAGTTAAGACCCGAACCAGCCAAGGTAGAGGGAATAGCAGCTTGGCCCACCCCTAAAACTAAGAAGCAGGTGATGGCTTTCCTAGGTACTACTGGGTATTACCGAAAATTTATTCCTGATTTCAGCAGCACAGCCAAACCCCTGACGGATCTCACCAAGAAGAAGCTACCCCGGGAAGTGAATTGGACTTCTGCGTGCCAGTTGGCTTTCCAAACACTGAAGGATGCTCTGACCTGCTCCCCAGTCCTGGCTGCCCCAGACTATAACCGCCCTTTCGTGGTACAGACTGATGCCTCCATGTATGGCATAGGGGCAGTATTGAGTCAGCCAGACAACCAGGGAGTTGAGCAACCAGTGGCCTACATTAGTAGGAAACTACTGCAACGAGAAACAGCCTATGCAACTATAGAAAAGGAATGTTTAGCAGTAGTCTGGGCTCTACGCAAACTACAGCACTACCTGTACGGAAGACAGTTCACAGTCACCACAGACCATAACCCTCTTTGTTGGTTATCTAAAGTGGCTGGAGAGAATGGCCGACTACTGAGGTGGAGTTTAGCCCTACAAACTTTTAATTTCACGGTGCAACACCGCAAAGGGAAATTCCACCAGAACTCAGATGGATTGTTGCGGCAACTAGAGCCCTGACTGTCAGTCCAGATAGGCATCCTGGAGTACAGGATACCTACATCTGTACTTGGGGGGGTAATTGTCATGGCTCACTTTGCAGTCATCTGGGACTTGGACAGATGTCTGTCACAGGCTGTTGACACAAGAGACGATACCTGGGGGTTTGGGGCTCCCAGACACCCTGTTATACTGTTATACGGTTATACTGTTATATTATTATGATTATTGTCGAAGGAAATGAGCAGGGTTCCCATCACCATCAATAAAAGTCATCATAATGCATGAGATGGATTGATGTGGAAACCCTGCCCCAATCCCATATACTATGAGGACATTAGGTGGTTTTATGTGGGGTGCGCTTTTACGCTTGTACTTAAATAGACTGACAGTGTGTGGAATATGTACACATATGTATATGATAGTATGGGGTAGTCATGCTGGATACATTGCCACATACATCTTGCAATAGGAGAAGGACCCCAGCTGGCCACCAAGGTTAATCCTTTAAGTACACATACTTAAGTCAGGAACAATAGGCTCCCAACAGACATAGGGGCACCATCTATCCAGGGGGCCTCTGGGGTCTCCCTAGCCCAGATCCAGGGGCCTGGGCCATTGCAAAGAGATGTGTCTCTGTTGACTGCCAGCGCCCAAATGACTCTGTTAGCCACACCTAGTGGGCGGCCCAGGGGAGGGGTCTGGAAGTTCCCAGAGCTTACCTCTAGTCCATTAACTAGAGGTAATAAAGTTACTCTGGAGATTACCCCATTGGCCAAGAGGAAGATAAGGGTTGGACAAAGGGGTAGCCACTCCCTGTACTGTTGTTGTGAGTTGTTTAAATACTTGTGTAAAAATAAAGAAGTTGTTCATAATTTTCATCAAGACTTTGTGTGCAGGTGTATTATTGACCCAAGGGCATATGCTGGAATAGGAGATCGTTTCTGACTCCATGCCAGGTTTTTTCCCAGGCACACTACCTTAAGCTGGGACTTATGCTCTTGCATCCACAAGGAAGGTCCATTGGTCTGAGTCACCCAAATCTTAGGTCTAAAATCTACAGGAGATAAGAGGACTAGGATCCTCTATACTCCATCATCATTGTAGGTTGTGACAAGTACTAGAGAGGACCAGCAAGGGGGTTTAACCCCTGTCCACAGCACTGTAATTGCAAATAAAAAATCAATACTGCACTGTAAATGACGGGGAAAGCAATGAAAATCAAAAGAATTAATTGCACAACAGTCTCAAGCTTGCAAATTGGCTTTAAAAAATCATATATTTTTATGTGTCATTTCAGGATTATATCGATCTTGGCATCAATGGGTTAATACATATCAGGCCACCCATATGGCCTAGACCAGTATTAACATTCATTTTTATTATTTTGTATTTTGAGGGTTTGCAAGTCCCATCGCTTATCGGACCCCCAAACCTAATTGATTGACATGTAAACTCTAAGTTTTACTGCCGTCTCTTTTTCTATTGGCTGTTTTTAAATGGGTGGTTACAGCCTTGCTTAATTGATCATGTTACCGCCCTGAATTGTTACACACAAGTGCATGGTTTACGGCTTTGGCATTCGACCCGTAGCTTGCGGCTTGTTCAATTGAATAGCACAGGAATCTGAGACGAACCGGGGCCCAGAGCACTTCCGCAGACATACGGCCTGTATTCAGTGAGATGCAGGCTTGCAATTGAATCGGGCTCTGAGCCTCTCAGGTGTGCTAAAGCACCAAGAACCTAAATACACAGAGAGGTGCAGAAATCCTGCAAGGTTATCGGCCCTCATAGGCTAGAGCTGTGATAAAATTGAATTAAATGATATAAAGTCCATATTCTGAAGCATGTAGCATGTAAAGAATTACAACAAAGGTGGTCCTCATTAAATCATTAAAAGCCACTCAAATTAAACCGTATCAACAGTTTAAAAAAAAAAATCTTCTGTAATATGAAGGCTTAAAGAAATAAATACAATTTATTTATATAGGTGTTTCAGCACATTTATATAAACCTCTGTACAGTATTTTTTAATTTCATATGCAAAGAAATATTATGATGGATCTTTAAGAGTTCTTGCATTATTAACTTTAATTAAGAAACTCAAAAAAGCATCCGCTGAAATCAAAATATTTCTTTCTGATGCTAGTGATTTCACTCTATAAAATTGCCTTTGTTTGCATTGTTTCCTTACCATATATCACTAGTTCTTGAACATATGGCTGCAAATTCCTTTTCTATACTAGAATAACTATAACAGACTTGTTATTCCTTTATATTAATCCAGGCATTGCAGCATGTTGTCATTAAATGGTTATTGAGCTATTTTATTTCTTCAAATAAATCTAAAAATTATGTAGTAAACATCTATAAGAAGTAGGTTGTGCCTAATATACTTAATTTAGAAAAAAATGATATTTATGTAATACATTTTGTTAAACAGGATGCAAAGTAGGAGAAACTTCAAATAAATCTCTCACTTCACCCATACAACACTTGGAAACATGCTTGGCAATACTGATCTCAGCTGAAGTCATTGATACATCTTTTACTCTGAACATTCTCCATGACAAAATGTTAAGCATTTTAGATGACAGAAAACATCTCACTTTTTGGGGGAAATGGGGAAATATTTAGGAGCCAATTATTAGAACTAGTTAATATTAAGATGAAAAATGATTTGATATAATTTGCTTTCAATGAACATTAACATCTAGAAGTAGCTGCCAATGAGATGAATCACCTCAGCCACTGAGTCCAAGGAAACATCTTCTCAGTATGCTGTTGGAGTAGGCAATAGGAACAAGTATATGGCCCCTAAGCACTTACTAAGACATATTTCAACTATTGGACTATACCTTATACCACGTGTTTGACTAGTCTTTTCCTAGTTTTGAGTGTTTGTAAAATGGCAATTTATACAAAGTCTTCTTTAGCCTTTCTCCTAATCTGTGTATATCAGAACATCAGTTCTATTGTGAATTTGCTACAACACACAATACAATAATTCAGCATATGAATATAAATTACATTCAGTTTATGACCTTAATTAATTAATGAAAAATGCATTGGGTGCTGAAAATATAAGTAACCTATTTCCCTCCAGTCCAGCTGTAAACTTTGATAAGTGAGACCAGTCAGAGGCATCTTCTTCGGATTTCAACCATTTTTCCAGTTCATTCAGACAAAGGTAATTTTTATCTAAGATAGTTAGGTTTTTAAAAAAAATTGGGATTGTGAAAAGATGAAAAATGTTTGGTCTAATAGTAAAATCAATCAATGATGTTCCTTTCACGCAACCTGCAAATAAATATCAAACAGCTATAAAATAACAAAAGTATTAACTTATGGTTGGTGAAAAGATAGTATAGGATATATTAAACAAGTTTAAACGTGAGGGTGAGTGAGTCAGTGAAATTGTGTGAAATTGTATATGCTTAAATGGGGACAATTTATGTTAGAAACAAAACTATTACATTTGCTATATTAGTTAATTTTCAAACAAATAAAAAAACATAAATAGTCATATAAATACAACACAAATTAGTTAAAAGGACAAACAGACAACATATATATATGTACATGGATTGGATACTCAGCCTGTGTTTATTCCAACCTTGGCTTTGCATTAAAGCTGTGTAATACAGCATGCATAAGCTTAAAGGAAGCCATGATTGATAATGGCTAAGGAATGAAGAGTGAGGCATTTGTGGCCATGTTTGTGTGTCCCAGCTCAACTTCCCAGAATGCAGTGTAATAACTGTTTTTCTTGGAACTCTGAGCTGGAAGCAGGTTTTTTAACTTGCTTTAGACATTCAGATGTGAACACAGATGTACTTTTTATTTAATATATATATATATATATATATATATATATATATATATATATATATATATATATAAATATTTAACTCTAATTATTCCCTGGGGAATAATGTCCAGATCCATGGCCACAGACACATTTGGACCAAAGCAATTTATGCAATTGTTCAGTTATCATCCTGAAGATTTACATAATACAAGCTTGGTGGGTAGTCAGAAAGGGTATCTGACAGGTAAAAATCACAAACATTGATGTATACTTACTGTAGGAAAATAATGTTCAGTTGATAATGTACTCATTATCTTTAGCTTTAAATTATATCATAATTGGTAATATCTGCTTTGGAATTTTTATAATTAGGTGCTCATTATTTCTCTTGCAGCTCTTACATGGATCATGTTATGAACAGTTCCCAGAAACAAATAAGCAATAGAATACAACTGGTAATAAAACTGATTTTTGACAAACATATTTTCTTATTAGATTATAATAACATAAATTACCTGAAGATAGCTCTTTATGAAGCTTTTTTATAGGAAAAGGATTTATCTCTTCTGCAAGCAGCTCTCAAGAAAATGTTTTGTATCAAATTGTTCCTTGTGACAGACTTTGTAAGGACAGGGTTCCATTCTGTATGCTTTGTGTTTTGAGGTGCTCTAGAATATACTGACAAGCATATTTGAGACACAATAAGATATACTCACTACAAAAATTCAGAATGACACATGATTTGTCAGCAAACCATTAATGAAAATATATTTTGCAAATAGATACTAATCTTTTATGTGCCTCTGATCATGAGGAGGGCTGAGGAAGACAGTGATGTCTGTAGGCTATATGCTGCTTTAGTCTCATCCAGGCATTTGCCCTGAGCAAAACTCTTCCATTCCAAACTAACAAAACACATTTGGCTAAATATCTCTACTGGCTCCAGCATTTATCTGTGCTGGTTATATCAGTGATTATATAGAAACTAACGACTTGCCTGTCAAAAATGATGGGACAATAAAATTTCAAGGCATGGGAATGCTGTTTGACACATAATGGAAATCATTTTGTAGTGTGAGGACCTTCGGCGCTCATTGCGAGGCTTGCGCTGAGCGCCTTTGGTTCTCATCACATGCCTCGCAGTGAGCTCGTTCGGGCTCATTGCGAGCCTTTCCTGTTGTGTACTTTTGGTCCTCTGAGAGAGATATATATGTATATGTAGTTAAGTAATAATGACTGATTTCTTAAATGAATTATTATACTTTAATTATTTATAATTGATATATGCAGCGAGCAATAGGCTGAAGAGCTAACAATCTGTTTGCATGTTGCGTCTGCATAGAATATCAATTTTGAATCTTGGTGCCCGGCTTATAAAGTGTAATGAATGTTTGAAGTGTGCATTCTAAATAGACTGCGTGCGAGAGATAAAGCCGTTGGTTTATTATGTAAAGCAGCATTGTATACTCGTAATGTTATTAATGTGGTACGTGTCTCGTGAGCATTTTCCGGCTTTTGTAATAGTGTATTTTGTAGGTCGTAGTGTGATGAGTAAAGTGCTACGCGTTTGGCAATGTTTTACGTGGTCCGTGGTCGTGTAGCCTCGTTTTCATTTTTTCTGCGGCCATTTTTTTCCTCGCTTAGACGATTTTCGAGTGGCGAAAATTATCTAGAACGAAATAAATTCACGTTCCAGCTCACTCACAGACGTCCTAGCTGTTGCCCCATGCTGTCTGTGATGTTTTTGTAATTTTTGGGGGTGTATTTCGTAAGTTTTTATTGTTTTTTGATTTTCATTGTTCGGCTGCTGATCTCGTAATTTTTTGCGTCTCGTATTTTTTTTTCTAAGTCCCGCGGTTGTGACCCGCTTGCATGGCAAGGCAACCCCTCGCTTATAAAGTGTTTTTCGGCTAAGTCCCACGCTTTGTAGTGGTTTAACGGCTCGCCTTGCTACTCGTGACTCGCAGGCGATGAGCGCCAAGTGCTGCATGTAAATGGCTCAGCTCGCTTCGCGAGGCTCGCAGTGATGAGCGCCTTTGGTGCTCATCGGCTAAGTGCTACGGTTTAATGCCTCACCTCGCTTCAGGGCTCATCGGCTATGTCCTATGCGTTAATGGCTCACCTCGCGCATCGCATAAGTCGTACGCACCTCGCAAAGCGTGACGAAGTCTTGCATTTTGACAACTATTTTATGTGATAGATATGTTAAGTGAATATAGAAATCATCATGGGTTTGAAGTTGTGAGGTGTATGAGGTTATATGGACTTGGACATCATATCATGTTCTGTACATTCCAGTCATATCATACTTTGGACATAACAGTATAATAATGTTGTTAAAATTAGATATATTTGGGGCATGGTTTGCAAAAGAGCAGAGAGAATATAATTTTCAGCTCATGTAAATGCTTACTTAAATTACATTTATTTAGTAAAAAGTCAAAATGATCTGAGATCATCATTTGCCACTTTAGGGACCAATGGAGAACAGTTTAACACCACATTTTTGGTATGACTGGTGATCTAGTCTTTTTCCATCCTTGGCACTGAATCTTGCACGATTTCCAGGAATGATAGCAGGTATTATGTGGAAATATACAAATACACACACATTGGGAAAAGAAACAAGGTCAGACAACATAAATAGTATTGGGAATAAGTATAATTTAGCCTGAAGGTACTGTAACAGCTGTGAATTACTACTTTTCTACCTTATTAGGAATTTACAAGTGCAATCCATGTTCTCGTCTCACATTGTGACATACTGATGTTGGTTCAAACAGAAATAAATTATATTGGTGCTACACTGTTGGGGCATGTGTTATGGTTAGACAGAAGCTCCCTCCTTCATTTAAAATGATCTCATTTAACAGGGTGAAATTCTTATATACACTTTACTATGATCCAAACCATCACAGCTACTGCCATTGTTTCACAACCTTTGATTTTGAGGTGGAAACTGAATAAATAAACTATTATTATACCACAGGTGCTCCATGCCAGCACCTGAGGACCGCGCAAAGAGAGGGCTGCAGTAGTTGCTGGCATGGAGCGCCGAAGGCGCTCCATGCCAGCAACTGCGACCCTCGCAAACTTCACGTCGCAACCCAAAGAGCACGACACACACATTACGACACTCGCAAACAACATACGACACACGTTCACACACATTACGGCCTCGCAACACTCGGACGCAACTCGCGAACATTACAAAATTAAAAACACAATACATACACACAGTACATACATAAAAACCTTACCTACAGCAACAGGAAGCATCCAGGACCTCAAAAATGCAACTTACACCTTCATTTCACTCAAAATAAAAGAGTTTAGACACTAAACAATTCGCTAAGCGACACAAAAAATGGCCGACGAACAAAACGAAAACGAGGCTACACATGCAAACACCATACGAGACACGTTACCACACATTACGACCTCGCAAACATCGGACGCAACACGCCGACATGCAAACATTTAGAACACAATAAATACACACAACACACACATAAAAAGCTTACCTACAGCAAGAGGAACCATCCAGCACCTCAAAAAAACAAGTTAAACCTTAATTTAATTAAAAATAAAACACTTTAGACACTAATACAATCGCTAAGCGAGAGAAAAAATGGCCGACGCACAATGAAAACGAGGCTTCAGACGTAACTATACTACACTTACTCGCAATAATGAAACACATACTATGCGGAACGTATCACAATCATATTAAACACCATTTTGACCACTACTAAGCACAAAATGGCGGATGGAACGCAAATTGTAAGCTGGAACGCAAATAGCGCATGCGTATTGCGTTCTAACAGTCTAACTTTCCAGAATTTTCTACAAGTTTATAAATACTGCCTATTTTACACAAAAAATTACATTTCTCCTCAGGTGATGAACGGAGTGACTTTATACATAACTGCTGCTTTTACTTGAGAATACAATTCTTTCCTAATTTACTACTTTACACTGTGCAAATTACAACTGAGAGGTAAGCTATAATATATTACATTTTATTATCAAGACAGGACAAAAAAAAAAAATGAACTAGGAAAATGTGATTTATGTAGTGACATGTGACACGCACATTTATGTCTATCATGTATAGTCACATGTCACACACACATTTATGTGTGTAGGCCCACAAAAAAATAAGGTTCATTTAAAAAAAAAAAAAAAAAAACATAATTCAATATCAAAAAGAGGTTTATGTATAGTGATATGTGACACGCACATTTATGTGTATTGCCCCTGCAACAAAATGATCTTAAAGCAAACTAATTAAACAACTAAATATAAATAACATTAGAAAAAAAAGAAATTGTAATATTAAAATATGATTCATGTATACTGATATGTGACACGCACATATATGTGTATCATCTATAGTTACATGTCACACACACATTTAGGAGTGTTGGCAAAAACAAAAAATAAGGTTCATTTAACAATTAAAATATCATTCATGTATACTGATATGTCACACGCACATAAAAAAATTACATTGAACTCTGAAAATGTGCTTCATGTATGTGATATATGTGTGTAGCCCCCCCAAAAAAATAATGTTAATTGAAATAATTACAGAAGTATATTTAAATGACATTAATTTACTGCAATTTAATATATCACCTAAAACTCAATCTTTCTACTTCTTTTAATATTCAAACAGACTCTGCATCAATAGCGTCACTCAACAATTTGCACTGTGCATTGTGAAGCACAATCCCTTTTAAAGAACAGCAACAAAGAAGAACAGGTAAGATATAAAAATAAATTAGATGCTGAAAAGGCCATGCTTTAATAAATAAAAAATAAGAAATATACAATTAACTATTTCACTTTCTTTTTCAAACAGACACTACAAGAAGACCGGTGGATTAAGATTGGCAGGAGGGGACCCTCTGTCATTCGACACTTCAATCAATGTAAAGTATTAAGTATAAAAAAAGAAACGAACCATGAGCCTCATTCAATTGCGAGTTGGCCGATTGAATAGGGCTCTATATAAGCCCATAACATATTTTTTATACAGAACTTTTTAGTTAATGAACTTCTATCCAAAATCAAGGTCTTCACTAACTAAAAACTTCGGTCAAAAAATATGTTATGTGCTTATATAGAGCCCTCTTCAATTGGCAAAATTGCAATTGAATGAGGACCTATATATCTTTCATGGCCGAGGGCCTCATTTAAATGTGATTTGCCCATTTCAATAGGGCTCTATATAAGCACAGAGCATATTTTTTTAATGACCTTTTTAGTTAGTGATGCCTTGCTTTTGGATACAAGTTCACTAACTAAAAACTTCTGTAAAAAAAGATGCTCTGTGGTCATATTGAGCTCTATTCCATTGCCCAAAACGCAATTGAATGAGGCCCGACAATATAACAAATGCAGCAACCAAAGGCCCTCAATTAATTGCGATTTTGCCAATTGAATAGGGCTCTAAATAATCACATAACATATATTTTTTAAAGAAGTTTTTAATTAGTGAAAACCTTGCTTTTGGATAGATGCTTAATAACTAAAAACTTCTTTAAAAAATATATGTTATGTGCTTATTTAGAACCCTATTCAATTGGCAAAATTGCAATTGAATGAGGGCCAAACTATGCAACATATGGTACACACAAAGTGGTACACACAAAACAGGATTGTAACAAACTCACAGAAACACATAGGAAACTACATTAACATTCTTCTTTAATGTTTAACAACCTATAACCAGTACAATGAAGACTAAATAACTTTAGCACAAGTGGTGCGCACAAAACAGGATTGTAACAAACTCACACAAACACATAGCAAACTACATTAATATTCTTATTTCATGTTTAAAAAACTATAACCATCCCAATAAAGGCTAAATAAGTATACCACAAGTGGTGCGCACACACATAGCAAACTAAATTCATATTCTTAGTTAATGTTTAACAACCTATAAGCCTTACAAAGAAGCCTAAATAAGTATACCAGAAGTGGTACTCAGAAAACAGGATTGTACTAAAACTCACACAAACACATAGGAAACTAAATTAAGATTCTTCTTTAATGTTTAACAACCTATATCCATTACAAGGAAGCTTAAATAAGTATACCACAAGCGGTGCGCACAAAACAGGATTGTACAAAAAAACACAAAAACACATAGCAAACTAAATTAATATTATTCTTTTATATATCACAACCTACAAGCCTTACTAAGAAGCTTAAATAAGAATAACAAAAGTCGTGCAAACAAATCAGGATTGTAGATAAAGTTAGACAAACACATAGAAAAAAATAACCATAACAGATACAATACACCAAAATGAATACATTTTTGATTTATTTAAAAGACATTTCACTCAAACAACATTTTCAATTTTATGTTACAACAGATACTGCGTGAAGACAATCGGACGAGGACTTTCAGCACAGGACCAGACCATCGGACGAGGACTTTCAACACAGGACAAGACCAGCGGATGAGGACTTTCAACACAGGACCAGACCATCGGACGAGGACTTTCACCAAAGGACCACAACATCGGACAAGGGCTATCGCCAGAGGACCACAACATCGGACGAGGGCTATCGCCAGAGGACCACACCATCGGCCCACGACTTTCAACTGAGGGCCAGACCATAGGACCAGGATTTTACACAGAGGACCACACCATCGGACGAGGACTTCCAACAGAGGACCAGACCATTGGACAAAGATTTTCAACCGAAGACCAACAAACATTCGGATTTCAATCACACTTCAACCAAGGTACAGTATAATAAGTACAAAAGGAGAAAACTAAAGAAACATGTTTCATCTGCATCCGTGTCAACAGAAAAAAATAAAAAAATAATGACTATGTCCCTTATTCTATTTAAATTGGCACTATGCAATACATAGCTCAATAACCACATCAATGTTTTTTTTTGGCAAATAAGTTTTTCAGTGGTAAACATCTATCCACAAACAAGGTTTTAAAAAAAAAAAATTATTAAAAAAAAAGATTTTAACTGCTTATTTACAGCAGTATTCAATTGGCCAAATTGTTATTCAATGAGGCCAGGAATTATAACTTTTAACAAAATATAACTGATACATTAATGATTTACCTTTTATTTCTCAATTGTGCACAATAATCTTTAACAGTAATTACAAATTTCAATATACCCAATTACATTTCTTTTTTTGCCTTTACAGATTAATATGGCTGATAACGAGAGCAAACAAGAGAAGAAAAGACTTCAAACTAGAGAAAGACAAGAGAGATGGGCCGCCCAGCAGACACCAGAGGAGAAAGAAATTAGACGAGAAAAAGAATGCAAAAGACTTGCAAGCAAAAGACTATCAGCTGCAAAAATGAAAGATACGCCACAAAAAAACTACAAAGCAAATAAAGCATTTACAACCTGTTCCTCAAGCATCAGATGACATTTTACAAGATACAATTAAACACAGACCAAAAAAAGCAACTACAAAAAAAAAGCATTTACAACCTCTTACTGAAACCTTACAGGACATTTTAACAAAACAAGGACAACATATACCAAGAAAAGCCACAAAAAAAAACTAAACATTTAGAACCTGTTGTTCAAACATTCCATGACTTTTCACCCGATGAATATGAAAGTCAAACTCCTATATGCTTTGCAAATTGTCCTTTACTCAAGTCTTTAGCAGTAGAGGTTCATAGTTGTGGGGACATGAGTACTCAATGTCAGTTTTGTGATGCTTATTATTTTAAACAGGAGAGACCCAGAGATGGCCAATTTATTAGTTGTTGTCAAAAAGGCAAGTTCAAACTTCCAGAAAGGAAAGAATTTCCAATCTATTTACAAAATATTATGACTGAACCTACTTTTCCAAGCTACAAAAATTTTAAGAAAAACATAAGATCCTACAATAGTGGCATATCGTTTGCATCTATGGGGGCAACATTAGCTGCTAATGTACCAGGACATGGTCCTTACTGTTTTAAAGTCCAAGGACAAATTTATCATGGTACTTCACATTTACATCCAGAGAAAGGAGAGCAAAGAAAATTCGCTCAACTATATGTCCTAGATACAATGGAAGCTGTTGACCAACGTATGCAGATGGAAGAAAATAAAAAATACTTACCCAGTGTTTTCATAGAGCTAAATAACATTATGGAAAACTATCGCCATCAGTAAAGCTTACAAAAAATTGGCAGAAGTAGAAAATGAACAACTACCTCATGCACAAAGACATCAATTACCCATGCCAAAGGTTAATATGGTGCTTAAAAGAGACAGACGTACTGATAAATGTCGTTATAACTTGCCAACATCAAATGAGGTTGCAATGGTGTTTCAAAATGATGAAGGAGAACCACCATTTCAAAGAGACATTAGAATATATCCCAGAAATGAGGAGCAACCATTTATTAATATGAATATCTTAAGTCCAAATTTAGATCCAATGACATATCCCATCTTTTTCCCACATGGAGAAGCAGGTTGGCAACCAAAATTAACACTTCCCAGTTACCCAAATGCTAAAGCCAGAATACAAAATAATGTTTCTATGCTTGAATTTAAAGTAGCTCAAATTGCCATTCGACATGGATTTAATCCGATTTTATGTGGTGGAAAACTAACACAACAATGGATTATTGATTCATATTTGCAAGTTGAGGCAAATAATTTAAACTTTATAAAATATCAACAAGATAAACTACGTGTAGAACAATATTCTGGACTCATGGACTATGTTGCTGACGTGGCTACAAGCAGAGACATGACAGCTGGCAAAGCCATCATTTTACCATCTTCCTTTCAAGGATCTCCTCGAAATATGAGAGAAAGATACAATGATGCTATGGCTATTGTCACCAAATTTGGAAAACCAGATTTATTTCTGACATTTACATGTAATCCACAATGGCCAGAAATTACACAAAATCTTCTTCTTGGACAAACTGCTTTTGATCGACCAGATTTAGTAGCCAGAGTTTTTAAGATCAAATTAAATGAATTAATACGTGACTTCACTATAAATCAGTTATTTGGCAAATGTCTTGCTTATGTATATACCATTGAATTTAGAAAAAGAGGCCTTCCACATGCACATCTTCTGATAATACTTCAAGAGAAAGATAAATTAGAAACTTCGGACAAAGTGGATGCAGTCATAGTTGCTGAACTACCAGATCCAGAACTATATGGTAGACTATATGAGATTGTTACTCATCGCATGATTCATGGACCCTGTGGAGACCTTAATCCACAATCACCATGTATGGAAAATAATAAATGTTCCAAAGGTTTTCCAAAAGATTATAGAGACAAAACATATGCAAATTGTGATGGATATCCACTTTATAAAAGAAGAGAAGGAGATAGTGCCATTATTCGTGGAAAAAAGTGGACAATAGATATGTAGTACCCTACAATCCACATTTACTCATGAAGTACAACGCCCACATCAACCTAGATTTCTGCACTTCTATCAAATCCATTAAATAGGTCTACAAATATATTTACAAAGGCTATGATGCTGCTACTGTAGTCGTCAAAAGTGCAGACATCCCTGAATGTAGTGAGTTAGTACATGATGAACTTGCATCTCATGTAGATGCTCGCTATGTCAGTGCGCCAGAAGCTATGTGGCGGCTTTTAAAATTTGAAATGCATGATAGATCACATGCAGTATATAGATTAGCAGTACATTTGCCACAACGACATTTAGTCTATTTCCATGCTGGAAATGAAATGAATGCACTGGCCCAAAGTGAAGATCGTCACACTACACTAACTGCATGGTTTGCATTAAATTCCACTGATGCTCAAGCAACACAATACTTATATATTGAAATTCCATATCACTATGTTTTTGTGAATGGATTATGGAGACCATGAAAAACCAGAGGCAATAAAATAATTCCAAGAATTTACACAGTCAGTCCAAGAGATGTTGAACGTTTTTGCTTACGGATATTACTTTTAAATGTTCTAGGAGCACAAAGTTTTGAACAATTAAGAACTGTTAATGACATTGTATATGAATCCTTCCATTTAGCTGCAAGACATAGAAACTTACTCGCTGATGATACAGAGTGGGAAAGATGTTTAGAAGAAGCAGCACAATGTCAAATGCCACGACAGATGAGAGAACAATTTGCTTTTATTTGTATCTTCTCAAATGCTCCAAATGCATTAGCTTTGTGGGAGACTTTTAAAAGTAATATGGCTGAAGACTTTATGCGACGATACAATAAACCCATTGCACACTTAAAAGCTTTAATGGAAATCCAAGAAGTATTTTTAACTCATGGATTAAGTTATGCAAGTTTTAATTTGCCTGATCCAGGTCTTATAGATGACATAAACTTTGAAGACTATGACATTCAACTACAAGCAGAAAGAACAGAAGAAAAACTTGCAACTTTAAATACACTACAATTGCAAGCATTTCATGCCATTAAAAATGCAATAGATGATGACATGGTGACAGAGCGTTATTTCTATCTTGATGGACCTGGCGGATCAGGAAAAACCTATTTGTACAATTTATTAATGAGTTCAGTACGAGCACAAGGCCAAATAGCAATGGCGTTTGCCACTACTGGAATTGCTGCACTTTTATTAGAAGGTGGAAGAACTGTTCATAGTGGATTTAAACTGCCAGTGCCTATTTTAGAAAATTCTGTGTCAGATATTCGCATGACATCCTTACAAGCAAAGAAATTGAAGAAATGTAAATTAATTATAATATATGAGGCCACAATGATGTCATGCTATGCCCTCCAATGTATTGACCGTTTGCTTCGTAAAGTCATGGATAATATTTTTCCATTTGGTGGAAAGGTAATTTTGTTGGGTGGCGATTTTAGACAAACATTACCTGTCGTTGTACATGGAAATCGAACTGACATTATCGAAACCTGTATCAAGTCAAGCACAGTATGGAAACATTTTACCCATCTTCACCTGCAACAAAATATGAGATCAGAAGGCCAAACTGATTTCAATGATTGGCTTATTAAAATTGGAGAAGGCAGAACAGAAAAAATACTACATTTAGCTGACGACACTGTAGAGATCCCACCTCATATGATTTGTCAACAAGATATTATATCGGCTATATTTGAAGGGAGCATAAATAACGAAGAATATTCAGAGCTTGCCAACCAAGTCATACTAACGTGTAAAAATAAAGATGCATTAATCCTCAATAATGAAATCTTTAAAAAAATTAATGCACCACAAAGAAATTATCACAGTGCTGATTCTGTACTTGCTGATGACAATGAAAGTCAGGCTAACTTTTCGACTGAATTCATAAACTCTCTAACTCCTTCTGGAATGCCACCACATATTTTGAAGCTAAAGAAAGGTGCAATTATCATGTTACTGCGAAATATGAACCCAAAAAAAGGCCTATGCAATGGCACAAGATTAATTGTTCAACAATTAAAGGACCATTTTATAGATGCTGAAATTTTAACTGGTACCCATAAAGGAGAGAGAGTTTTCATACCAAGAATAGATTTAGCACCAAGTGAAAGTAGTCTCCCTTTTATACTTCAAAGAAGACAATTTCCCATTATTATGGCATTTGCCATGACCATTAATAAATCACAAGGTCAAACTTTCAAATCTGTGGGTATTTTCTTGGAAGAACCAGTATTTGCACATGGTCAATTGTACGTTGCGTTGTCACGGTGCAAAAATCCACAGGCTATTAAAGTTTACATTGAAAAGAATGAAAGTCAAGGTGATTTATTAGAAGATAGATGTATTTTTACTAAAAACATTGTCTACTATGAAGTACTATAACTTTGCAGGATACAAATTAAAGACATGCAAACATTTTTTAAAAGCATTCAAAAATACATAACAATTGGTTGTTTAATTCAGTCATAATTAATGGAAGTACTGTTTATGGATGATTCGCCTCACAAAATACTTGCCTTGCATTTTTATGAAAAATTATGTTAAAATGTTAAGTCACTATGTTAATGTTTCTAATTTTACAAGTTAAAAACTATATTTTCAAGTTATTTCATTCAACATATTACAAAGTTCGTGTTAAGAGCTCAAGCACCTTTTAAGTCACAAAGTAAATATTGTCTGTTATCTTAAGATTACTACCCACTAGTGATGTTGCGAACCTAAAATTTTCGGTTCGCGAATCGCGAACGCGAACCGCCGCAAATGTTCGCGAACCGGCGAACATCAACGAACCGCCATAGACTTCAATGGGCAGGCGAATTTTAAAACCCACACGGACTCTTTCTGGCCACAATAGTGATGGGAAAGTTGTTTCAACGAGACTAACACCTGGACTGTGGCATGCCGGAGGGGGAACCATGGCAAAACTCCCATGGAAAATTACATAGTTGATGCAGAGTCTGTTTTTAAGCCATAAAGGGCATAAATTACCTAACATTCCTAAATTGTTTGGAATAACGTGCTTTAAAACATCAGGTATGATGTTGTATCGATCAGGTAGTGTAAGGGTTAGGCCCGCTTCACAGTGAAAGACAAAACTCCCCGTTTAACGCAACGCAAACAACCACAAACAGTCCATTTGCACAACTGCAAACTACCCATTTGCACAAGGTTGGATACCAAGCTAGCCATGTCCCGTTCCTTGTCCTCACTAATGTCATTGAAGGTCTCTTCCTCCACCCAGCCACCAAGGGTCCCTAAAAGGTGACAACAAGCCCCCTGGGACGCCTGCTGTGTTTGGTCTTCCACCTCCTCAAAGCCACCTTCCTCCTCTGACTCCTCTTCTTCAGACTCATCTCACTGCATTGCCTCTCTCTGCATTATTATAAGGTGTGTTAAGTAGTACTACTCTTATCAGTGTAAAACCTGTTACAGCACATATCAGGGGGCGTGTATAAGGCCTGGATTTTTAGAACCAGGAGATGGAAAAAGATGCTTTGTTGGTCGTATCACTTCAATTTTGGGGCACGGCACGTGCAGTCAAAGGTGCCACCAGATAGGAGTGACGTGTTTGTAAGTACTACTCTTATCAGTTTAATACTTGTTACGTCACCTATCAGGGGGCGTGTATAAGGCCTGGATTTTTAGAACCAGGAGATGGAAAAAGATGCTTTGTTGGTCGTTATCACTTCAATTTTGGGGCACGGCACGTGCAGTCAAAGGTGCCACCAGATAGGAGTGGCGTGTTTGTAAGTACTACTCATCAGTTTAAAACTTGTTACGTCACCTATCAGGGGGCGTGTATAAGGCCTGGATTTTTAGAACCAGGAGATGGAAAAAGATGCTTTGTTGGTCGTATCACTTCACTTTTGGGGCACGGCACGTGCAGTCAAAGGTGCCACCAGATAGGAGTGACGTGTTTGTAAGTACTACTCTTATCAGTTTAAAACTTGTTACGTCACCTATCAGGGGGCGTGTATAAGGCCTGGATTTTTAGAACCAGGAGATGGAAAAAGATGCTTTGTTGGTCGTATCACTTCAATTTTGGGGCACGGCACGTGCAGTCAAAGGTGCCACCAGATAGGAGTGACGTGTTTGTAAGTACTACTCTTATCAGTTTAATACTTGTTACGTTACCTATCAGGGGGCGGGTATAAGGCCTGGATTTTTAGAACCAGGAGATGGAAAAAGATGCTTTGTTGGTCGTATCACTTCAATTTTGGGGCACGGCACGTGCAGTCAAAGGTGCCACCAGATTGGAGTGACGTGTTTGTAAGTACTACTCTTATCAGTTTAATACTTGTTACGTCACCTATCAGGGGGCGTGTATAAGGCCTGGATTTTTAGACCTGGGAGACGGAAAAAGATACTTTGTTGGTCGTATCACTTCAATTTTGGGGCACGACACGTGCAGTCAAAGGTGCCACCAGATATGAGTGGCGTGTTTGTAAGTACTACTCTTATCAGTTTAAAACTTGTTATGTCACCTATCAGGGGGCGTGTATAAGGCCTGGATTTTTAGAACCAGGAGATGGAAAAAGATGCTTTGTTGGTCGTATCACTTCAATTTTGGGGCACGGCACGTGCAGTCAAAGGTGCCACCAGATAGGAGTGACGTGTTTGGAAGTACTACTCTTATCAGTTTAATACTTGTTACGTCACCTATCAGGGGGCGTGTATAAGGCATGAATTTTTAGAACCAGGAAATGGAAAAAGATGCTTTGTTGGTCGTATCACTTCAATTTTGGGGCACGGCACGTGCAGTCAAAGGTGCCACCAGATAGGAGTGACGTGTTTGTAAGTACTACTCTTATCAGTTTAATACTTGTTACGTCACCTATCGGGGGCGTGTATAAGGCCTGGATTTTTAAAACCGGGAGATGGAAAAAGATGCTTTGTTGGTCGTATCACTTCAATTTTGGGGCACGGCACGTGCAGTCAAAGGTGCCACCAGATAGGAGTGACGTGTTTGTAAGTACTACTCTTATCAGTTTAATACTTGTTACGTCACCTATCAGGGGGCGTGTATAAGGGCTGGATTTTTAGAACCGGGAGATGGAAAAAGATGCTTTGTTGGTCATATCACTTCAATTTTGGTGCACGGCACGTGCAGTCAAAGGTGCCACCAGATAGGAGTGGCGTGTTTGTAAGTACTACTCTTATCAGTTTAATACTTGTTACGTTACCTATCAGGGGGCGTGTATAAGGCCTGGATTTTTAGAACCAGGAGATGGAAAAAGATGCTTTGTTGGTCGTATCACTTCAATTTTGGGGCACGGCACGTGCAGTCAAAGGTGCCACCAGATAGGAGTGACGTGTTTGTAAGTACTACTCTTATCAGTTTAATACTTGTTACGTTACCTATCAGGGGGCGTGTATAAGGCCTGGATTTTTAGAACCAGGAGATGGAAAAAGATGCTTTGTTGGTCGTATCACTTCAATTTTGGGGCACGGCAGGTGCAGTCAAAGGTGCCACCAGATTGGAGTGACGTGTTTGTAAGTACTACTCTTATCAGTTTAATACTTGTTACGTCACCTATCAGGGGGTGTGTATAA
>JAPZIH010001247.1:0-12500 GCA_027410445.1 Discoglossus pictus
AAATCATCAAATTTGTGCCGCACTAACCTCCAGTCCCTATTAGTAACCCCTACTGCCGACACAGCTCTGGCAATTTGGGACCAGGCCTGCTGCCTCTGGCTGGCATTAATGTCTCTGCCACCACATATAATTCCCTGGCGGGCACAGATTTCCCTGAGGAGAACCTGGATCTCCTCTGGGCTGTAATTGGGGGCCCTGGGCCTTGCCACAACCCGTTGCCTTACAGACGGTGCCTGGTCTTCCTCTTCTATCCCTGGGGCCGCTCCCTCATCCCCACTACTTCCCACCAAGGGATCAGGCCCCTGACCCTCTGCCCCTTCCACTAGAATTCCTAGCTCTGGGGGCACTTCCCTCCCCCCCTGCTCTCCTCCTTGCTCTCCTCCTCCTCTCCCTCGACCTCCTCCTCCTCTCCCTCCTCTCCCTCCTCCTCCTCTCCCTCCTCCTCCTCTCCCTCCTCCTCCTCTCCCTCCTCCTCCTCCTCTCCTCCTCATCCTCCTCCTCTCCTCAGATGTTCTCCTCACTCTCCTCCGCGCCTCCCTTGCCTTACCACCTCCTCTCCTCTAAACTCCTCCAAAACAAAATTAACAATAAAGCAAGATGATCTTTGTGTTGGTTTAGGAGGTAAAAAAAGATGCAAGTATTATGTGTAGTATTATGTGTGGGGGGAGGGGGGGGGGGAGGTCGTGGGGGGAGGGGGGGGGTGTAGGTGTGCAGTGGCCTACCACTAGGTGTTGCTATGTGTACGTATTAATCTATGTGTGTGAATTATGTGATATCAGTAATTATGTGTATTGTAAACAAAGGGTTAAATTATCTGCTAGTTCAAAATTGAAATTCTCTCCTCTCTCCTCTCTCTTCTCTCTCTCTCCTTGCTCTCCAAAAACCCACCAACGCCTAGACCTGTGTGTCTACTTGCAAAAGCTCCAGCACAGTCAATTATGTTCTGTTTTTGGCTCCCTTTTAAAGGCATACTGCCGTCAGGTTAAGTGGTACGTATCACGTATTTCGCGCTCTTTTCCTACGCAAAGGGATCCGAGATATCGTAACTCATGCGCAAATCCTAACGTTTACGCATTCGCATCCATCGCTCGTATCTCGCAGCACTTGGAATTTAATAGCGTCGGAAATGGTTTCAATTTTCAACTACGTAGGCCTTGCGTTTTCACCTTTTATTTACGCAGCTCGAATTTAATAGGGCCCTTAGGTTGCAGTATATTTTGTGAAAGTCGCACATGAAAGATGATAGTTCCTTCTATTTTATATGTGTTTTTTATTATTTTTTGTGCGCTACTGCTGTCATTACGTGTTTAGGGTATGGAGTTGGGCTTAAACATTTGCACAGGAAAAAAAGTATATATCCTTAAATGTTATATACGTTAACGTCATTGGCGTTTTCTGTTTTGTGTGCAGCACTGTTGGCATTAGGGGTTAGGGTAGTCCTTAGGGTAGTAGGGTTGTTGCTATCCTGTTTTGCATGTGGCAATGTTGTCATTAGGGGTTTCCAGTTATGGAGTTACGCTTACAGTGTTAGTTATGTTGCACTACGTTTCCACAAAGACAGACATAAAACAGGATAGGTCCTTCCATTTTATATGTGTAAACATCAGTATTTAATTTTTTTGTTTAACTTGTAATACTGTCCCTCTTTTTTTTAAAATCTGTTGTGTGTAAATTGCTGTAGCGATGCAGAGAGTCTTCAGGCAGTGTCTGTTGAGAATTAAAGAGAGAGATGCAAATGTTGAAGTAAAATGTAAATCAAATTTTTTTTGTACTAAGAGCATGTAAAAAAGAATATATATACTTTCAATTTTGTATGCATTCAGAGAGGTTTAGGTTATAGGGTTGGGCTTAGAGAGTGGTGCATATTTTATAGGATAGATGGTTGCATGTGTTATGCTTTAAGAACATTTGTTGTAGTATCCTGTTTTGTGTGCAGCACTGTTGGCATTAGAGGTTTAGGTTATGGGGTTAGGCTTATAGGTTAGGGCACACAAAACAGTTTTTTTTTTTTTCAATTTTGTATGTGTTAACAATATCTGTTGTCCTATCCTGTTTTGTGTATGCCATCATTGACATCATATGTTTAGGTTCTGGTGTTAGGCTTATAGGTTAGGGCACACCAAACCGGATTTATTCTTCCATTTTGTAGGTGTTAACAATATTTGTTGTACTATCCTGTTATGGGTTAGGCTTAGAGGTTGGTGCAGACAAAACAGGATTCATTCTTCCATTTTATATGTGTTAACAACATTTGTTGTAGTATTCTGTTTTGTGTGCACCATTATTGGCATTAGGGGATTCTGATTTTCTTTTGTTTTTCATTTTGATTTCATTTTCATTTTCTTCCATTTTGTATGTGTTAACAATATCTGTTGTAATATCCTGTTTTATGTACAACACTGTTGACATGATATGTTTAGGTTCTGGTGTTAGGCTTATAGGTTAGGGCACACCAAACCGGATTTTTGATTCCATTTTGTATGTGTTAACACTATTTGTTGTACTATCCTGTTTTGTGTACACCACTGTTGTCATTAGAAGTTTAGGTTCTGGGGTTAGGCTTATAGGTTAGGGCAGACAAAACAGGATTTATTCTTCCATTTTGTATGTGTTAATAATATTTGTTGTACTATCCTGTTTTGTGTATGCCACTGTTGTCATTAGAGGTTTAGGCTATGGGTTAGGCTTAGAGGTTGGTGCAGACAAAACAGGATTCATTCTTACATTTTGTATGTGTTAACAATCTTTGTTGTACTATCCTGTTTTGTGTACGCCACTGGTAACATGATATGTTTAGGTTCTGGGGTTAGGCTTAGAGGTTGGTGCAGACAAAACAGGATTCATTCTTACATTTTATATGTGTTAACAACATTTGTTGGAGTATCCTGTTTTGTGTACCCCATTATTGGCATTAGGGTCTTTGATTTATTTTTGTTTTCTATTTTGACATTGGCGCACAGCATACAGGATAGATGTTTCTTTTTTTTTTACTTGTTAGTCTATACCTTTGTTGAATTATTAGTTGTGTATAAATGACAGAGGGTCCCCTGCTGCCAATCTTCCTGCGACACTCTTCAGGCAGTGTGTATTGAAAAAGAGAAAGATATTTTTTTTTATTTTTTTTTTACTAAGACTATAGTATTTTTGTGAAGCAAATGTATCTTTGTTTATTACCTGTTTTTTTTTCTCGGTCGTATGTAAAATTCTGCAGATTTGACAGTCCGTGTGAAACCGTGCAGTGCTGCAAATTATTCAGTGACACTGTTGAGGCAGAATCTGTTTAAAATGACAAAAAAATTGAAACGTTGAAATGCAGCATAAATATATATGTGTATATTTTTTTGTTGTTGCCAAAAGCATGAATTATGTTGTAAAATATATATGAATAAAACCTATGTCCTTGTTGAAATTTGTCCTTTTTTTTTTTTTTTTTAAAGATCCTTTTAGGGCACATACACATGTATTTGTGAATCTTGAAATGTTACTATGCATGAATACGGTTGTTGTTGGCAATATTTGAAAGCATATTTTTTTTTGCATTTATTAATTAATGAATGTATTTATAGTTTACCTATTTGGTGTAATTTGCAGATTTGAAATTTCTAAAGTGATAATGAAGTAACTTCAGAAGTAACACCACCAGTGAAATGTCCACGCACACTGTTCATCACCTGAGGAGAAATGTAGAAATTTCTGGAAAGTGTGCAGTATTTATAGACTTTGAGCTGAAGTAGAAAACATTAGAACGCAATACGCATGCACTATATGCGTTCCAGCCGTCAATTTGCGTTCCGGCATCCATTTTGCGCAAAGTAGTTACTTATTGCATGTAAAATGGGCGTGATTTTCTGTGTGGTACGTGTCGCAGAATGAGTTTTACGTGACGCATGAAGTGTTATTTTGTTTAGGGTACGTTTTGCGAGTATGTGTTGTAATTTTTCGTCCTTAGCTTCGTTTTTTTTGGCGGCCATTTTTTCTCTCGCTTAGGGGATTTTCGAGTGGCTAAACTCTGAAAAATTGGAGTAAAATTGTCGTGTAACCTCACTTCCAGATGTCCTGGGTTTCCCCTCTTGCTGTGTGTAATGTTTTTTTTTTAATTTTGGTTTGTATTTTGTGTGGTTTTTGTGTTTTTCGGTGTGCGCGATTCGGCCGCTAAGTTCGTATATTTTTTTCTCTAAGTTTCCTTTTGTAAGTGTTACGGGCCATATTTTTTTTCAAAGTGCTACCCTTGAACTGTGAATTGTATATTTGAGTTTTGTGTTGATGTGTAGTCCCGCGGCTCGTAGGTATGATGGTAAAGTCGTAGGGGGTCGTAGGGATGAGCGCCTATGCCAAAGTTCTTGGCAGTTTCTGAGTAAATCAGATTGATATTTCTGCTGATAAACTGAGAATAAAGTTTACAAGTCTCAGCAGAATTATAGAGAAAGGTGTCACCTCTAACACATTCTGCCCTCACTATGTTTCAGTAACTTGAACATTGGCGCTCCATTTAAAATAATATGGGGCAGATTTTTTTATTCAATTCACCAACTTTGAACTTGTTAAATAATAAAAATTATATTTTAAATGCCTAATAAAAAAGAGTCATTTTGGCCACTGTGGATTGTGTAGACCTGTGGCAGAGCTTTTACATGGATGGTCTTGGTAGATCATTTTTGGGCCCCATTTGCAATTTCTCTATAGAAGGTAAGTGACTGGAGGGGACAATAAGTAGCCCAAAATATATGTAGATGGTCAGATCACACCTAAGTTGATCAGATCTAATTTACATAGACATTTCTATCTTCCCCTAACCACTAATAATGTAAGGATCCCCTTTCACAGAGGGCCCCCACACTGTCATAGCCCCCCCCCCCCCGTGTTTTGCACCTGCTGCACCAGCAGTAGAACTTGAAGTTCTGATGTTTTTAGTTAGTAAATTCATTATTTGTATTATTATAAAATGTAAAAGTTATTTGTCTCTATATGATCACAACTTACATGAACCCCTAATATATAAACACGGCAGATCTAGTTACTTGTTAGCACCTTGTACAGTGCCAGAGCTTCTTGTACAGTGCAGTCTACAGACAGAGACACTGTGGGCCTCAGAGAACAATAATACACCACTGAGTCAGACACACTGACACCAGAAATATGTAGATATGTTGATTTGGTCTTTTTGTCCAATTTTGATGAATACTTTGTCCCTTTTTCCACCTCCTCCTTGCTGTACTGATGTCTTGAAAGGATAAAGTGAGGTCTCTTCCCAGGATGTTGCACATACCAGTGGAGATATGGATTACTGTCTGATGTTTCATATTCACAATAAAACCTGACCTGACTTCCATCTACAACTGTATCTTCATGTGGTGACTGAGTGACCTTATCAGCCCTGGACAGTCCTGAGGAAAAGAGAAATAACATTTTGTATTACATATCTCTAACTCAAGGTCTACATAATCCCTCATCTAAAGCATTGGTTTCTATACATTTATCTAGTTGCCTCCTCTTACCTGATACAATGGCGCACAACACTGAACACAAACACAGCTTCATCTTGGGACGGTTTGTCTGAGAAGTTTCAGTTTTGAGTCTTTGGTTTTTAGAGAATATGTTTAGGAAGTGGGAGGAGCCAGTAATAATACTCTCTATACTGTATAGGTCCATAGTATAAATGTAATAGACCAGTTCTATGGAGACATCCAAAGTGCTCAGGGGCATCAGTATCGCCTCACTCAGCTGATCTGACTATAAAGACAATATAGTGTGTTAAGTATGTTAAAGTGGAAATGATCTTCAACCTTCCCTACCTAGTATAGAAAATAATACAGTTCATTGTACATATTGTCCTGAGGCATAGGCCATGCCAATACAGTGATGAGTAAACAGTGCTAAAACCTTCTGTATTGTAACATATATAGACCGGGATTAGTCTTCTCCATCACTGGTGTCACCGGTGTACTATGTACCTCTGTAGAGCTCTTGATCGGTTACATACAAATATAAATACTGTTGTTAAATGTAGGCATAGTGGAGTTGTGGGGTGTAAATGTGTGGTTCTAGATCATTACCCTTTCCATCATTATCCATTGTTATGTGACATGTTATAAATACCTCAGTATAAAATACAAACATGTTCAACAAACTATTTTCCATTCTAACTACAGTGTATTATGTATGTGCTCCCTCTAGTGTCACATTTTTAGATTGCAGTTTTTATCATTTTGCTTATTACTTATGTTTTAAATACAGAATAATAGATTTGAATAACAGTGTGACTATCAGAAGGTAGGGGCTATTACTGCCCAGGGCCAGGATGTGGCAGACAATTACCGGAGATGACCCCACATGGGGTCTAGCAGTAACTTGATAGCTGGCACTGAGAACAATAGGGCTACCTTCTAATACACATTCTGCCGTCTTGAGTGTTTCTGAGTGGTCCAGACCTTAGATAAAGTACATGGCAGATTGGATTAACTTAATTTGCTAACAATGGGCCAGAACATATAACAGTACAATAGAGATGTTTGCTCACTGCAGACTCGACACACCCTGTTTTAACCCCATCATGATCACTCAGTCACATTTTAAACATAACACAGAATACAGTAATATTAAAATGGGAAATACATACAGTATACAGGAAAAGGCAGGGGCATATGCCATAAGACTACATGAAGCATGGTGGTACACTATGGCACTATGTCTTAGTGCTATTCACCCCCACCATGCACCTGCACATGTTGCCCATGTGACAATATACTTTCCTTACCCATGTTCCGATGGGGCAGTCTGTCCTCTATGGTGGCTCAATGGACCAGGATCCAGGCCCTGGAAAGGGGTCTGTGACAAGCAGATAAGAAATAATAGATCAATTCAGTATGTTTATATTACCTACTTAAAATGTTTAAAACTTAGTTAATCATTAGGATATTATGTGCTCATTTATTTATGGTATGTCTTTCTTTTCCCACTCAACTTTTCCACTCATCTACACAAATCTTTTACCCACAAACCAAATCATGAACTTTTCTTCATCTAGTTATTTTTTTTTTTTTTTTTTTAAGGATACTCATCTTTTATACTTTATTAAATGACTTAATATATTTGAAGGTTTTTATAATATCGACATTTCTCTTATTTATATATAGGTTTGAATATACACTAAAATTGTGCCATTCAATGTGTTATATCTTAACTAAATTATGCTGATGGTTTGCAAATAACTATTACTCTAGATACGCTGCACCTTAACCACCTCTTAAAATTATTTACTAGAAAGAAAAATGTTTATAACATGTTTTTAGTCCAAATATATCCAGCATTCTCACAAGATCTCTAGTCACTTGGTATCAGTATGTTTAAAGATGTATTGATTAATGGATTGGGGGCCATCTTGGATGGCTGTTGGATTCCAGTGCTCTGATACCACCCTGTTTTCCCAAATAATTTTTGTGTTTTTTTACTACTTGTGGTCACAACTAAGCAGTCTGGATGCAGCTATTGCAGCAGAACATGGTAGAACTATAATAGATGACCAGAGAGATTGGTAAACCATTTGCTTTAGCCCATGTGGATAAGCATAGCTTTCTGTACCTGAAAGGCAAGAGGAATACATTTCCCAGCTTAAGAGTTTACATCACCAACCAGTGGCAGAGTTATTGAATGGAGGGCCCAGTGCGATAATTTAATCTTTAAGTTGACCCCAACTCCCCCCCCACACACACACACACACACAGACACACACACTGGGCAAAGCTCTACTGTTTCATGCTTCAAGATTAGGAAAGAAGTGTGACATGGTTGTATATTGTCACCATATTTATTCAACTTATATGCAGAATAAATCTTGCTTAATGTCGGCCCAGCCATCATCGGAGATCAAGAACACTAAACTGATGTGTATACGCAGTGAGCACATCTGTGATCGTCAATAGGATGTTTACCTTGAGTCACGCACAGGGCCTAGAGAATCTGCTACTTACTCTCTCTCAAGTGAAGCGTATATGATGTATAGTTGGGCATAAATTATGTGTGTTATTCCAGTTTGGTATTCAAGATTCCCTATTGTTTATACTGTGGATGGTTGAGGTGTTGTCATATTGAGAGTGAACCGTAAGTTCTGGGAAATAGACGGAAAACATCCCATAAGTAATGCAATGCAGCCTAAACCCTGTGCTAATAAACTCATGCTGGGTTTTTTAGTGCATTGCAGTTTTAGGCAAGGAAACCTTTTATGCATGCACAAACTGGGGCTCCGGTATGCACCCCAGTAAAGGAATATAGTAAAAACTATATAAGATGTCCTGCAGATGGACAGCTCTTCAGAATATTGCTGTTAACACATAGGTTCCTCCAGCCACCGCCCAGACAGCTGACTTATCCTTCAGTTAAGTGCTAAGTCAACCTCCTTGAGATAGCGACCCTGGCTATTACATAAGCAGATGCTGTCTTGCACGTTCACCTGAGATGCTCTGTTTGACATGTAGGCATGCTTTTCTAAGGCAACTAAGAATGCACCTTGGCCTGATTGGTGGTTACTAGATGTTCCATCACACTCAGAGGCATGCTTTTATTGGCTAATCAAGAATGCACATTGTCCCGATTGGGGAATCTTAATATACATGTAGGTTTGCACCCATTGGTTACAAAAAATGCACAATTCTCTTAATGGTTGTTCTCCACTGGAGAAACTGTATAACTATGTACCTAGTTCAAAATAAAATGTTATCAGTTGGGATTCACATACAAATTTGTGTGAGTGTCTTACTGGGAGAGGTTATCCTGTTTCAGAGAGTGGTTATGTCCTATGACCACTGGTTTCTTGACTGTCCATCTCTTGGAAGCATTCTTGGGTGATTTCCCTGCTTTGAGCTTATCTTCTGTAGAAGAGGTGAACAAAGAACTCCACGATTCTGCTGGGTAGGTGGAACCAGGTTCTTATCAAGCTCATTTGAAGAAGACAGATCATGACACCTTGGTAGCTACATGACCATACGAGACCAATGGGACTGCGATCTTCTCACACTCCAAAATTTCCTAATTTCTGCAAACACATATTCCTGAAATACTATAACAGCATAGCATAAAAAACCTGACCTATCAGAGTACCTATGTAATGCTACTGGCATGTACGACTCTGCCCACTCTCCCTGTAACCTGTATTCTATCAGCTTTAGCTGCCTACTTTCACTGAAGCTCTATGGGATCTAAAACTGTGCATTAATTATAATATTTGCAATAGAAAGCATGGTTTCCCTCTATAATTATATCTTTACTGGGTGACATAGGCTGAGATATTTGTGTTTTATTTTAGAGAGAAGGAACAAAAGGTTTTCAGACATAAAGTCTATATAACTTAGTTTATCCTTTCAGAGATTTAATTTTAAAACTGTTAACCACATTGTCTCATCTTACCTGATATAGAGATCCACAGCACTGAGTAGAAACACAGTCTAATTTTTGGATGTATCTGACAGATTTGCATTACGCAGACGTGCTTATTACAGAAGCTACCTAGGAGATGTCTATTTATACATGCACACAGCTGGTTTGCCTGACCACATACAAACTACAAAACATTGTATTTGATTATTTTTTACAGTAAATAAAAAGTACATCTGTGTTCACATTTGAACGTCTAAAGCAAGTTAAAAAACCTGCTTCCAGCTCAGAGTTCCAAGAAAAACAGTTATTACACTTCATTTTGGGAAGCTGAGCTGGGATGTGGAAATGTGCCCACAAATGCCTCGCTCTTTAATCCTAGCCATTATCAAACATGGCTTCCTTTAAGCTTATGCATGCTGTATTACACAGCTTTAATGCAAAGCCAAGGTTGGATTAAACACAGGCTGAGTATCCAATCCATGTACAGCTGTTTCAAGCTTACTGGCTATCATCAGCATGGAGTGGGATCTCAGCCTGTGTTGTGGACCTTATGAGGAGGTAGTTCACCACAAAAATCATTTATAATATAGTGGGCAAAAGAGCGATAGAAGCCCTCCACCGTAAAGTATTACAGTAAATAAAAAGTACATCTGGGTTCACATTTTAACGTCTAAAGCAAGTTAAAAAACCTGCTTCCAGCTCATAGTTCAAAGACAAACAGTTATTACACTGCATTCTATGAAGCTGAGCTGGGACGTAAATAGAAAGCATGTGTGTGTTTGTAAAAAAATTCTCACCTCAATTCTGGTTAAGGTAATGGAAGTTCCTATTAAATAGCAGGAAAACAATTGTTTTGTTATATAGTTCTTTACCATACTGGCTCTTTCTGATTGATTTTCCATTTAGGACCCTGCCTTGTGACATGAGCATTGATGGTAGTCTTTTGTTATTCTCCCCATTGCCTGTGACCTTGACAACTCACCTGCCCCAAGCTGAAATGACCATTCCCCTGCCAACTGCACTGGAACCTGCTTCAATGCACAGTCGATCAGCTTTACCATATGTCCAATGGGTCTGCTTTTATTTCAGAATTTTAAGTCATAAGCATTGGCAGAGATAGTGAATGGAGGGCCCAGGTGCCGAGATAAAAACGTTTTCTCCCTTTCTTCCCCTGGGGACACTCTCAAAACAAACAATAAAAATCTCCACTTGTTTCATTGGCACTTCTTTATAAACACATGGCACATAGAGAAGATGATTTTTCTATGTGCTACAAATGACAGAGATGAGTCCTTGTAATGCTTTCTTGTACTAAGCAAGGTAAGTGTCCCCATGAGAACTCTTACATACACACAAAAACACTCACATAAACATGCAAAAACACAAAAATACTCACAAATGTGTATTTTGAAATGCAAAGACATATCTATTCCCCATCTTAATATCTAACAGATCCTGTAAGTTCTAAAATTAGAAGAGGTACACATAACACTATACAAAGACACACAGATACACACAAATGTGTTTACTGATATTTTCATATTGGTCATATGTGTGTGTGTGTGACAACTCTCAACAACTCTTTTTACCTCCTTCTCTTGTATTCATTGATAATAAGAATCATGTGATTTTTAGAGAAAATCTTAATGTTTGGACTCCATATGGAAAATGTCCATTTATCCTGACTTAAGTACTGTCACTAGCTAGGAGCTTGAATGGGTGTGTTTATCTTATTTATCAGTAGAATAAGCAGTAGGAGATGTGGAAGGATAGTGGGAGAGGAATTTGATAAATTATTGGATATATTGGAATTTTCTACTTCCCTGTATCCCGCACATGACCAGAAAAAGAAAGCTTGCAACTATAACTACAAGCCCTGTACTGCACAAATGCCCCTCTCACACACAGCATTCACAAAAGCATCTTAGGTGCCTCCAGGAAAATATCTACAGCTCTAGAAGGTGGATCATAAAAGTTCTTGGCAGTTTATGAATAAATCAGATTGATATTTCTGCTGATAAACTGAAAATAAAGTTTACAAGTCTCAGCAGAATTATAGGTAAAGGTGTCACCTCTAACACATTCTGCCCTCACTATGTTTTAGTAACTTGAACATTGGCGCTCCATTTAAAATAATATGGAGCAGATTATTTTATTCAATTCACCAACTTTGAACTTGTTATAATAAAAGTTATATTTTAAATGACTAATAAAATAGAGTCCTTTTGGCCACTGTGGATTGTGTAGACCTGTGGCAGGGCTTTTATATGGAGGGTCTGGGTAGAAGATCATTTTTGGGCCCCCTTTGCAATTTCTCTATACAAGGTAAGTGACTAAGTTGATCAGATCTCATTTCCATCGACATTTTTATTTTCCCCTAACCACTACTAATTTAAAAATCCCCTTTCACAGAGGGCCCCCACACTGTCATAGCCCCCTGTGTTTTGCACCTGCTGCACCAGCCATATAACTTGAAGTTCTGATGTTTTTAGTTAGTAAATTCATTATTTGTATTATTATAAAATGTAAAAGTTATTTGTCTTGTCTGTATTTAATCACAACTTACATAAACCCCTAAGATATAAACACAGCAGATCTAGTTACTTGTTAGCACCTTGGACAGTTCCAGAGCTTCTTGTACAGTGCGGTCTACAGACAGAGACACTGTGGGCCTCAGAGCACAATAATACACCGCTGAGTCAGACACACTGACACCAGAAATATGTAGATATGTTGATTTAGTCTTGCTGTCCAATCTTGATGAATACTTTGTCCCTTTTTCCACCTCCTCTTTGCTGTACTGATATCTTAAAAGGATAAACTGAGGTTTCTTCCCAGGATGTTGCACATACCAGTGGAGATATGGATAATTGTCTGATGTTTCATATTTACAATAGAACCTGACCTGACTTCCATCTACAACTGTATCTTCATGTGGTGACTGAGTGACATTATCAGCCCTGGACAGTCCTGATGAAAAGAGAAATAACATTTTGTATTACATATCTCTAACTCAAGGTCTACATAATCCCTCATCTAAAGCATTGGTTTCTATATATTTATCTAGTTGCCTCCTCTTACCTGATACAATGGCGCACAACACTGAACACAAACACAGCTTCATCTTGGGA
>JAPZIH010001247.1:17500-49309 GCA_027410445.1 Discoglossus pictus
TTTTATTTTCCCCTAACCACTACTAATTTAAAAATCCCCTTTTACAGAGGGCCCCCACACTGTCATAGCCCCCTGTGTTTTGCACCTGCTGCACCAGCAGTATAACTTGAAGTTCTGATGTTTTTAGTTAGTAAATTCATTATTTGTATTATTATAAAATGTAAAAGTTATTTGTCTTGTCTGTATTTAATGTCAACTTACATGAACCCCTAATATATAAACACAGCAGATCTAGTTACTTGTTAGCACCTTGGACAGTTCCAGAGCTTCTTGTACAGTGCGGTCTACAGACAGAGACACTGTGGGCCTCAGAGCACAATAATACACCGCTGAGTCAGACACACTGACACCAGAAATATGTAGATATGTTGATGTGGTCTTTTTGTCCAATTTTGATTAATAATTTGTCCCTTTTTCCACCTCCTCTTTACTGTACTGATGTCTTGAAAGGATAAAGTGAGGTCTCTTCCCAGGATTTTGCACATATCAGTGGAGATCTGGATCACTGTCTGATGTGTGACATTATCAGCCCTGAACAGTCCTGAGGAAAAGAGAAATAACATTTTGTATTACATATCTCTAACTCAAGGTCTACATAATCCCTCATCTAAAGCATTGGTTTCTATACATTTATCTAGTTGCCTCCTCTTACCTGATACAATGGCGCACAACACTGAACACAAACACAGCTTCATCTTGGGATGGTTTGTCTGAGAAGTTTCAGTTTTATGGCTTTGGTTTTAAGAGAATCTGTTTAGGAAGTGGGAGGAGCCAGTAATAATACTCTCTATACTGTATAGGTCCATAGTATAAATGTCATAGACCAGTTCTATGGAGACATCCACAGTGCTCAGGAGCATCCGTATCGCCTCACTCAGCTGATCTGACTATAAAGACAATATAGTGTGTTAAGTATGTTAACGTGGAAATGATCTTCAACCTTCCCTACCTAGTATAGAAAATAATACAGTTCATTGTACATGTTGTCCTGAGGCACAGGCCATGCCAATACAGTGATGAGTAAACAGTGCTAAAATCTTCTGTATTGTAACATATATAGACCCGGATTAGTCTTCTCCATCACTGGTGTCACCAGTGTACTATGTACCTCTGTAGAGCTCTTGATTGGTTACATACAAATATAAATACTGGTGTTAAATGTAGGCATAGTGGAGTTGTGGGTGTAAATGTGGGGTTCTAGATCATTACTCTTTCTATCATTATACGTTGTTACATAGTTACATAGTTACATAGTATTTAAGGTTGAAAAAAGACTTTCAGTCCATCAAGTTCAACCCTTCAAGATCTCCTCTGATCTGCAATATGCGGACTAACTATTAATTCATTAGTTGTTAATTAATTATTAATCAATTATTTAATGTTTTGTTTTTTTGTTTTTTTTATTATTATTAATTAGTCCAGAGGAAGGCAAATAGAAAAAAAACAAAAAACAAGCGAGACTTAGCCAATTGTCTCAAGGGGAAATGTTAAAAATTTGGAACATTACTGTCTCTCTAATTATCCATGATAACCCTGAATACCCTTTTTAATTAGAAATAAATCTAGTCCCCTTTTAAAGTTATCTATCGAATCCGCTGTCACCACCTCCTCTGGTAGAGAATTCCACAGATTAATCACCCTTACTGTGAAGAACCCTTTTCTTTCTTTGAGGTGGAATCTTTTTACTTCTAACCTCAAGGGATGTCCTCTTGTCAGTTGAAAACCTCTTGGCACAAAAAGCTCACAGAAGTGAGGCTCACTGGTCTATAATTCCCCGGATTTGCTCTTGCTCCCTTTTTAAATATAGGTATCACATGTTGAGTGAATCTTGAAAAATTAAATATTATGGTTTGGCTATTACAGAACCCAGTTCCCTTAGTACCCTTGGATGTATTCCATCAGGACCCGGGGCTTTATTTACATTTATTTTTTCCAACCTCTTTTGGATTACTTCCTGTGTTAACCAATTATTTGGCAAAGTTATTTGTTATGTGACATGTTATAAATACCTCAGTAACAAATACAAACATGTTCAACAAACTATTTTCCATTGTAACTACTGTGTATTATGTGTATTATTTTTAGCATTTTCCTTATTACTTATATTTCAAATGCAGAATAATAGATTTTAATAGCAGATACAAAATAATTGATCCCTTCAGTATGTTTATACTATCCACTTAAAATGTTTAAAACTTAATTAATGATTAGGATATTTATTTAGGGTATTTGTCTCTCTTGTCACTCAACTTTCCCACTCATCTACCAGAATCTTATAATCACAAACCAAATCAAGACCTTTTCTTCATCTATTTATTTATTTTTCCATTTTTTTTAAGGACACTCATCTTTTAAACTTTATTAAATGACTTAATATATTTGAAGGTTTTTATAATATCGCCATTTCTCTTATGTATATATTGGTTTGAATATACACTAAAATAGTTTTCAAGTAATTGCGGAAAATAAGGGAACAGAAATAGCCTATGGATGGGTAGTTACTCTTAAAGAGCTGTTAGCATATAATGTCCCATATTCATATCACATTAAATCTCAGCCCATGAGTAAGCCCTAGGAATGGCGAAACGGGACCGTCGGGACTATCTCTACAGAAGCGCAAGTACTCTGGTTATGTTGATTTTGATATTAAGGGAGTATTATTTATTATGGTGAACTATGGTATATATTTTTTGACTCCTTTTGACTACTTTGAATTGCTAGTCTGCTTTAATTACATATAGTAGTCTAAGGCAATAAGGAGTGTAGTATTGAACAACTTTTACAGAAGTTATTCTAGGTACTCCTCATATACTCCTCACATATAATAATATAACAACTAATTATAAAACTTTTTTTGATAACCATAAGAGTACTAAGGGTGCGCTTTTTTCTAGATTCGTTTTAAATTTAAACTTTTTTTGAGCTAATATATAAACACATTTTTATATCCTCCCAAGGATTAGCAAACTAATTTTGCCATATGAGCGAAGATTTAATGTGATATGAATATGGGACATTATATGCTAATAGCTCTTTAAGAGTAACTACCCATCCATAGGCTATTTCTGTTCCCTTATTTTCCACAATTACTTGAATATTATAATAAGGTGTTAAGCACCAGGGAACTATTGCACAGTGGTATATTGAGTTAATACACTAAAATTGTGCCATTCAATGAGTTTTATCTTAACTAAATTATAATGATGTTTTGCAAATAACTATTACTCTAGATACTCTGCACCTTAACCACCTCTTAAAATTATTTACTAGAAAGAAAAATGTTTATTACTTGTTTTTAGTCCAAATATATCCAGCATTCTCACAAGATCTCTAGTCACTTGGTATCAGTATGTTTAAAGATGTATTGATTAATGGATTGGGGGCCATCTTGGATGGTTGTTGGATTCCAGTGCTCTGATACCACCCTGTTTTCCCAAATCATTTCTGTGTTTTTTGACTACTTATGGTCACAACTAAGCAGTCTGGATACAGCTGATGCAGCAGAACATGGTAGAACTATAATAGATGAACAGAGAGATTGGTAAACCATTTGCTTTAGCCCATGTTGATAAGCATAGCTTTCTATACCTGGAAGGCAAGAGTAATAAATTTCCCAGCTTAAGAGTTTACATCACCATCCAGTGGCCCAGTTCTAAAGTTTCATGCTTCAAGATCGGGAAAGAAGTGTGACATGGTTGAATATTGTCACCGTATTTATTCAACTTATATGCAGAATACATCTTGCTTAAGGTCGGCCCAGCCATCATCAGAGATCAAGAACACTAAAATGATGAGTATACACAGTGAGCACATCTGTGATCGTCAATAGGAAACCCTATGGTTGTTTACCTTGAGTCATGCACAGGGCCTAGAGAATCTGTTACTGACTCTCTCTCAAGTGAAGCGTATATGATGTATAGTTGGGCATAAATTATGTGTGTTATTCCAGTTTGGTATTCAAGATTCCCTATTGTTTATCCTGTGGATGGTTGAGGTGTTGTCATATTGAGAGTGAACCGTAAGTTCTGGGAAATGTACGGAAAACATCCCATCAGTAGTGCAATGCAGCCTAAACCCTGTGCTAATGAACTCATGCAGGGTTTTTTAGTGCATTGCAGTTTTAAGCAAGGAAACCTTTTATGCATGCGCAAACTGGGGCTCTGGTATGCACCCCAGTAAAGGAATATAGTAAAAACTATATAAGATGTCCTGCAGATGGACAGCTCTGCAGAATATTGCTGTTAGCACATAGCTACCACCAGCCACCGCCCAGCCAGCTGGCTTAACCTTCAGTTAAGTGCTAAGTCAACCTCCTTGAGATAGCGACCCTGGCTATTACATAAGCAGATGCTGTCTTGCACGTTCACCTGAGATGCTCTGTTTGACATGTAGGCATGCTTTTCTAAGGCAACTAAGAATGCACCTTGGCCTGATTGGTGGTTACTAGATGTTCCATCACACTCATAGGCATGCCTTTATTAGCTAATCAAGCATGCACATTGTCCTGATTGGGGAATCTTAATATACATGTAGGTTTCCACCCATTGGTTACAAAAAATGCACAATTCTCTTAATGGTTGTTCTCCACTTGAGAAACTGTATAAATATGTACCTAGTTCAAAATAAAATTTTATCAGTTGGGATTCACATACAAATTTGTGTGAGTGTCTTACTGGGAGAGGTTATCCTGTTTCGGACAGTGGTTATGTCCTATGACTAGTGGTTTCTTGACTGTCCATCTCTTGGAAGCATTCTTGGGTGATTTCCCTGCTTTGAGTTCATCTTCTGTAGAAGAGGTGAACAAAGAACTCCACGATTCTGCTGGGTAGGCGGAACCAGGTTCTTATCAAGCCCATTTGAAGAAGACAGATCATGACACCTTGGTAGCTACATGACCATATGAGACCAATGGGACTGCGATCTTCTCACACTCCAAAATTGCCCAATCTCTGCAAAAACCTATTCCTGAAATACTATAACAGCATAGCATAAAAAACCTGACCTATCAGAGTACCTATGTAATGCTACTGGCATGTACCACTCTGCCAACTCTCCCTGTAACCTGTATTCTATCAGCTTTAACTACCTACTTTCAATGAAGCTCTATGGGATCTAAAACTGTGCATTAATTATATTATTTGCAATAGAAAGCATGGTTTCCCTCTATAATTATATCTTTACTGGGTGACATAGACTGAGATATTTGTGTTTTATTTTAGAGAGAAGGAACAAAAGGTTTTCAGACTTAAAGTCTATATAACTTAATTTATCCTTTCAGAGATTTAATTTTAAAACTGTTAACCACATCTTACCTGATATAGAGATCCACAGCACTGAGTAGAAACAGTCTCATTTTTGGGTATGTCTGGCAGATTTGCATTGCGCAGACGTGCTTATTACACAAGCTACCTAGGAGATGTCTATTTATACATGCACACAGCTGGTTTGCCTAACCACATACAAACTACAAAACATTGTATTTGATTATTTTTTACAGTAAATAAAAAGTACATCTGTGTTCACATTGGAACGTCTAAAGCAAGTTAAAAAAAACCTGCTTCCAGCTCAGAGTTCCAAGAAAAACAGTTATTACACTTCATTCTGGGAAGCTGAGCTGGGACGTAAATAGAAAGCATGTTTGTATTTGTAAAAAAATTCTCACCTCCTTTCCGGTAAAGGTAATGGAGGTCCCTATTAAATAGCAGGAAAACAATTGTTTTGTTATATTCTTCTTTACCATACTGTCTCTTTCTGATTGATTTTCCATTTAGAACCCTGCCTTGTGACATGAGCATTGATGGTAGTCTTTTGTTCTTCCCCCCATTGCCTGTGACCTTGACAACTCACCTGCCCCAACCTGAAATGCCCATTCTTCTGACAACTGCACTGGAACCTGCTTCAATGGACAGTCAATCAGCTTTACCATATGTCCAATGGGTCTGCTTTTATTGCAGAATTTTAAGTCATAAGCAGTGGCAGAGATGGTGAATGGAGGGCCCAGGTGCCAAGATAAAAAAGTTTTCTCCCCCTCTTCCCCTGGGGACAGTCTCAAAACAAACAATAAAAATCTCCACTTGTTTCATTGGCATTTCTTTATAAACACATGTCACATAAAGAAGATTATTTTTCTATGTGCTACAAATGAGTCCTTGTAATGCTTTATTGTACTAAGCAAGATAATTGTCATCATGAGAACTCAAAAAAACACTCACATAAACATGCAAAAACACAAAAATACTCACAAATGTGTATTTTGAAATGCAAAGACATATCTATTCCCCATCTTAATGTCTAACAGATCCTGTAAATTCTACAATTAGAAGAGGAACACATAACACTATACAAAGACACACAGATACACACAAATGTGTTTACTGATATTTTCATATCGGTCATATGTCTGTGTGACAACTCTCAACAACTCGTTTTACCTCTTTCTCTTCTATTCATTGATGATAAGCATAATGTCATTTTTAGAGAAAGTCTTAATGTTTGGACTGCATATGGAAAATTTCCATTTTTTAAGTACTTTCACTAGCTAGGAGCTTTAATGGGTGTGTTTATCTTATGTATCAGTAGAATAAGCAGTAGGAGATGTGGAAGGATAGTGGGAGAGGGATTTGATAAATTATTGGATATTTTGGAATTTTCTACTTCCCTGTATCCTGCACATGGCCAGAAAAAGAAAGCTTGCAACTATAACTGCAAGCCCTGTGCCCATCTCGCACACAGCATTCACAAAAGCATCTTAGGGGCCTCCAGGAAAATATGTGTGGCTCTAGAAGGTGGATCATAAAAGTTCTTGGCAGTTTCTGAATAAATCTGCTGATAAACTGAGAATAAAGTTTACAAGTCTCAGCAGAATTATAGATAAAGGTCTCACCTCTAACACATTCTGCCCTCACTATGTTTTAATAACCTGAACATTGGCGCTCCATTTTTTAACAAAAATTGTATTTTAAATGACTGATAAAGTAGAGTCCTTTTGGCCACTGTGGAATGTGTAGACCTGTGGCAGAGCTTTTACATGGAGGGTCTGGGTAGAAGATCATTTTTGGGCCCCCTTTGGAATTTCTCTATACAATGTAAGTGACTGGAGGGGACAATAAACAGCCCAACATATATGTAGATGGTCAGATCACACCTAAGTTGATCAGATCTCATTTCTATTATAGAAAAAATGATGATCTATATTGCTGGTATCCTAGGTGCTTAACACCCCTTGTTGTATCAAAAAAGAATATATAAAGAAAAAAACTTTAATTGGATACTCTAGATCCGGAAACTACGCCCTTTAAAATGTATAAAAAAGGACTGTATGGAGATACTTAGATAAATGATGTGTATGAATTATGGAATATTTTCATATTTCCTAATCATACTGTGAAATATAATGCACAATCCTCATAAATCAGAATATACTGATCCTCTTGTTAATACAGGATATACTGATAATCATAGGATTGTGAAAAATATATAGAAAAAGTCACAAGTATCTTTATACATATAAATAAAATCAAATATACATTAGAAAACATCTGATAACAAAAAATGCTTTGAGTTTGACTGAAAGTATGTATAATCTCTAATGAATTGCTCTATTGGGATATCTCAAGTATCTATATAAAGGAGAGATGACACTGCTGGATCAGAGCAAAACACATATAGCAGTATAACAGTATTGAAACCATAATAGCAGTATACTTGCTGTTCAGTAATAAAGCTCTCCATTAAGGCTCTCCATAAGCTCTCCATTGACTCTCCATAGATAGAGCATAATAGTATAATATAATAGAGAAAAAGAGTAAACCAATGATGTGGTAAAAAAGTTACACTTAAAAAAGTGTTAAACTTAGCTTTCAGTAGTCTAAGGTTCAGATAGGGTTGAAAAATGTGTTGCCAACGGGCCGTTTCGTCCCTCCACGGGACTTCTTCTAAGGCTTTTAACTTTAACTGGCATTTCAGGCCTATTTAAGGCCTACGAATCGCTTCCGTGATTGAATTACGTAAAGAACGCAGTGATACGTAGCGTCATGACGTCATGACGTTCTTCAAAATTGAATTAACTTTATTTGTATCAGCAAAGGCGGAATCAGCGCCGGAACGTCAGCGTGGTGACGTCACAACGCTCAATTTGCAACAAGGAGTACAATTGCTTGTCAATGAATACAAAATGACAGACAGAAGCACCAAATATGCAGAAAAAATGTACAAATATTCCAGAGGTCTATGGATACCATTAGAAAAATGTTTCATTGACTTTGAAAATAGAATTGACCAAAGGAATGAAGTTATATATTTCTTATTATTTAGTATATATTATTTTTTCTCACATAATGTGAAATCATGGCATATTAGTTAGTTTATATCGAGATATAGAGAGGTGGCATTATACCCAGGTCCCACAGCTAAACATAACAGATCTAATTTCCATCAAAATATTTATCTTCCCCTAACCACTAATAATTTAATGATCCCCTTTCACATAGGACCCCCACACTGTCATAGCCCCCTGTGTTTTGCACCTGCTGCACCAGCAGTAGAACTTGAAGTTCTGAGGTTTTTAGTTAGTAAATTCATTATTTTTATTATTATAAAATGTAAAAGTTTTTTGTCTTGTCTGTATATGATCACAACTTACATGAACCCCTAATATATAAACACAGCAGATCTAGTTACTTGTTAGCACCTTGTACAGTGCCAGAGCTTCTTGTACAGTGCAGTCTACAGACAGAGACACTGTGGGCCTTAGAGCACAATAATACACCGCTGAGTCAGACACACTGACACCAGAAATATGTAGATATGTTGATTTGGTCTTTTTGTCCAATTTTGATGAATACTTTGTCCCTTTTTCCACCTCCTCCTTGCTGTACTGGTGTCTTAAAAGGATAAAGTGAGGTTTCTTCCCAGGATGTTGCACATACCAGTGGACATATGGATTACTGTCTGATGTTTCATATTCACAATAAAACCTGACCTGACTTCCATCTACAACTGTATCTTCATGTGGTGACTGAGTGACCTTATCAGCCCTGGACAGTCCTGAGGAAAAGAGAAATAACATTTTGTATTACATATCTGTAACTCAAGGTCTACATAATCCCTCATCTAAAGCATTGGTTTCTATACATTTATCTAGTTGCCTCCTCTTACCTGATACAATGGCGCACAACACTGAACACAAACACAGCTTCATCTTGGGATGGTTTGTCTGAGAAGTTTCAGTTCTGTGGCTTTGGTTTTAAGAGAATCTGTTTAGGAAGTGGGAGGAGCCAGTAATCATACTCTCTATACTGTATAGGTCCATAGTATAAATGTAATAGACCAGTTCTATGGAGACATCCACAGTGCTCAGGGGCATCAGTATCGCCTCACTCAGCTGATCTGAAGAATTGTATTTCCTTCACAATTAATCCCTTTTTACTTCTTATTTTCAGATCTGACTATAAAGACAATATAGTGTGTTAAGTATGTTAACGTGGAAATGATCTTCACCCTTCCCTACCAAGCATGGAAAATAATACAGTTCATTGTACATATTGTCCTGAGACACAGGCCATGCAAATACAGTGACGAGTAAACAGTGCTAAAATCTTTTGTATTGTAACATATATAGACCGGGATAAGTCTTCTCTATCACTGGTGTCACCAGTCTACTATGTACCTCTGTAGAGCTCTTGTTACATACAAATATAAATACTGGAGTTAAATGTAGGCATAGTGGAGTTGTGGGGTGTAAATGTGTGGTTCTAGATCATTACACTTTCTATCATTATCCATTGTTATGTGACATTTTATAAATATTCCATTGCAACTTCCTGTTGAGCTGCATTTGAAATATATTACATTGTATTATGTGTGCTCCCTCTAGTGTCACATTTTTAGATTGTAGTATTTATTATTTTGTTTATTACTTACCGTATATATTAAATGCCAAAAAATAAACTTTAATCGCTGATAAGAGATAAGAGATCCATGCAGTATGTTTATATTATCTACTTAAAATGTTTAAAACGTAATTAATTGTTAGGATAGTGTGTGCACATTCTTCTTTATTTATTGTAATGGTCTCTTTTTTTACTCATCTACTAAAATCGTATACCCACAAACCAAATCATAACCTTTTCTTCATCTATTTTTTGAAGGATACTCATCTTTTAAACATTATTAAATAACTTATTAAATAACCTATTTGAAGGTTTTTATAATATTACAATTTCTTTTATCTATATATGATAACATAGTTACATCGAAATTGAGTTTGGAAAAAGATTTTAGTCCATCAAGTTCAACCTTTTTAGATCTCCTCTGATCTGCAATATTCTGAATAATTGTTAATTAACCCAGAGGAAGGCAAACAGAAAACATTCCCAGTGAAACTTTGCCAACTGTCTCAAAAGGAAAAAGAAAATCCATCCTGACCCCAGATACTGCCAACCAATACTCTCTCTCTAGTTATTCTGGATAACCCTGAATGCACTTTTTCTTTAAAAATATATCCAATCCCTTTTTAAAGTTATCTATCGAATCCACTGTCACCATCTCCTTTGGTAGAGAATTCCACAGATTAACCACCCTTACTGCGAAGAACCCTTTTCTTTTTTTAATGTGGAATCTTTTTACTTCTAACCTCAAGGGATGTCCTCTTGTCAGTTGAAAACCTCTTGGTGCAAAAAGCTCACTTGACAAAGTTTTGTATTGGCCCTGGATGTATTTATATAAGGTAATCATATTCTCTCTTAGATGCCTTTTTTTCTAGAGAAAATTAGCTTAATTTGGCTAGTCTTTCTTCATAACTCTGCCCCTCCATTCCCCCCCCCCCCCCCCTATTAGTTTTGTAGCCCTTCTCCGTACTTTTCCCAGCTCTAAAATGTCCTTTTTAGGTAGTGGTGCCCAAAATTGTACTCCATATTCCAAATGAGGGCGTACTAGAGATTTGTACAGTGGCAGAATTATATTTGCTTTCCTTGCTTCTATACCCTAAGCGAGGGCCAGACAGGTTGCGGCCAGACAATGAGCGCTGAAGGCGCTCATTGCCCTGGTGGATGTAAGAGCAGCCAGGACGTCTGGGAATTAGGTTGTATGAGAATTTAAACACAATTTGACGAGTTCCGGCACACTGCACTTTCCACATTGCTGACACTTTCCACATTGCTGACACTTACACCTCAGGTCAGCAACAGTCCAAATGTACATTGTATGCTGCACGAAAATCAAAAAAGATTGTTAGCTCTTCAGGATATTGATTGCTGGATATATTAATTACAAATAGGTAAAGTATATTAATTTATTATTTAATTAATAAATTATAATAAAAAAATATATTTATGTAAAAAAAAAAAGAGCAGAGGAGAGGCTCGCAAAGAGCGCCGAAGTGCTCAGCATGGTGCTCACAATGAGCGCCGAGGGTGCTCAGAGGAGCAGAAGTACACGAGGGGAGAGGCTCGCAATGAGAGCCAAAGGAGCGCAGTGCGAAGCTCGCAATGGGTGCTGAAGGTACTCAGAGGACTAAAAGCCTTACATTGTGTGGAAAACAGCATTACCTGCATTACAATTTTATTGCCGTCATTTTTTCATGGGCAAGTCGCTAGGTTATAAACATAACTAGTACTTGCAGCATCAAGCAGTGTATTATAACTGTCAAATCTCTAACAGACACAGAGATTACATAACCCATCCCAACTGTCACTTAACCCCTTATTGACTAGACACAATTACACGTACAGTAAACATAACATTAACAGTACATATTGTGTAATACATGCTGTTGTATTCCCCAACACACTTTTATTAGAACTGTTCACAAGCTCACAAGTTCGCTCCTTCCCCTGTTTATATTAGGTTCTTACTACTCACCTGAACAGGTCACAAACACACTTACTGTTGAAAAGAAATCGCAGAACAGGTCACAAAAAGCCACACACTGATATAGCTTCACACAGGCAAAACCACATCCCCTCTCAGCTGCACAAAATCACTGCCCAAGTAAACACACACTTACAGCCTTATTAAATTGTGATTTGGTAAATTTAAAAGGGCTCTATTTAAGCACACAGCATATTTTTTTACAGAAGTTTTTAGTTAGTGAACTTGTATTCAAAAGCAAGTTCCACTGGGCCCCCCCACTCTGGTGCTAATTCACTATAAATTTATATATATATATATCAGGTACTTTTTGAGCTTGCCCTATGACCCAGCAACTTTTTCTAGTCACTAAATTTTCTGTCTTTGCTTATCTATGGTAGCATTTAATCTTTAGTTCTGAGCATGGGGCCTCACAGCTTGTTTTTTCTGTTTGTCTAACAGTAATGTATTAACCCCTGCAGTGCTGTCTGTAGTAATAGCAATGCATTCAGTGCTGTTTGTATAATAGCAATATAATATATATAATAGCAATATAATATATTATAAACTACTTCAATATATATGATATTTTATATATATACATATATCATTTTTTTATATCTGTAGTGTAGGGCCCCACCCTGGCTCATGCCCCCCTACTGGACCCTATCAACCTCAACGCATCCCATCCCCTCTTGATGCCTTCCTATGACTTCTTTACTGGAGCTTCTTTTAGTCAGGGCAGAGAATCACAAATTATGTCACATATGTGAAGATGCACCTACAGTGGAATCAAAGGAAGCCCTCAAGAGGGAAAAGAGTCTTGACAAGCTAGCAAAAAGTAAACATATTTCAATATCAACAAAGGTCCTCATATTTAGGACTATGGTATTCCCGGTAATAACATACGGATGTGAGAGCTGGACAATAAAGAAGGCTGAGCGCAGTAGAATTGATGCCTTTGAATTGTTAGCGAAAACTGCTTAGTGTTCCTTGCAAGAAGATCCAATCAATCCATACTACAGGAAATCAAGTCAAACGGTTTACTGGAAGGGTTGATCATGAAGCTAAAACTCATATCTGTTGGCCATATTATGAGAAGACAGGATTCCCTAGAGATGCTGGTAAAGATTTGAAGGCACACAAAGGAGGGGACGACAGAGGCGGAGATGGATAAATGAAGTAATTGAAGCAATGAACATGAGGTTGATAAAGCTTAAGGAGGCATTGGCTGAGAGCTGTGCCTGGCATGCTGCAGTCCATAGACTCACAGAGAGTCGGACACAAATGAACAACTAAACAACAACCTATAGATATATATTTTTTAACATTTCTGTATTACCAGCCGCCCCCCCCCCCCCCCCCCCCAAACCTGCTTGGTTGCAGCCACACACCTCTCTTGACTTGATACACTGGCAGGGGAGTCATAGGAAGCCCTCAAGAAGGGGAAGAGCACCCCAGTGTATCTGCCAGTGTCACCAACAAATCACTTCTCTATATGCAACAGCAATCTAATCCTTTCCATTACCTTATTGAGAGAGGGATACAATTGATCATTACCATACTGTCTCTTTCTGATTGATTTTCCATTTATGATCCTGCCTTGTGACATGAACCTTGATGGTCCTCTTACTTTCTCCTCCCCATTGCCTGTGGCCTTGACAATTCTCTTGTCCCAGCCTGAAATTACCATTCTTCTGACAACTGCACTGGAACCTGCTTCAATGGACAGTCAATCAGCTTTACCATATGTCCAATTGGTCTTCTTTTATTGCAGAATGTTAAGTCATAAGCAGCGACAAAGCTAATAAATGGAGGGCCCAGGTGCCAAGAAAAAAAGTTTTGCTCCCCCTCCTCCCCTGGGAACGTACTCAAAACACACACAAAAAAATACATTTAGAAATCTCCACTTGTTTCATTGGCACTCCTTTATTGGCACTTAAACATACACATAAAATATATATATATATATATATATATATATATATATATATATCTGCGACTTGCCCATCAAAAATTACAGCAATAAAATGTTAAAGCTGGGAGTGCTGTACCTACCCTGTGTTGAGCGCCTTCAGTGCTCATTGTGAGCCTCTCCCTCCATCTACTGTACGGGCCTGAGTTCGGTGTTTCTGCCGTAAAAGTATTGCGTGCCATAAAGCATTGCATGGCTCATGATCAGAGCAAACTGCTACGAGCGGAGTCCTGCTGACTCTCTGTCCCTGCAATGAGCGCCTTCAACGCTTATTGCAGCTAAATTCTGCATGCCTCGCGATCAACGCCTGCGTCCCTCATACTTTACCTATTTGTCTGTAATATTCAGCAATCAATATTCTAAACAGCTACAAATCTTTTTTGATTTTCCAGCAGCAGAAAATTAACAGTGAGACTATTCATCACCTAAAAGTGTGATAAATGTGTGAACTGTGCAGTATATATAACATTTGTGCACAAGCCAAAGCCGTTATTTTCGGCTGGAAAACCTCCATTTTAGGTTCATAATGTTGTTATTTGCAAGTTTTTGTGGGCCGTAAACTTGACTGATATAGTATTGCGGGCCGTAAAGTATTGCAAGCCCTGTAAGTCCCACAGGGCTCGTGTCCAGTGAGGCTCGCGATGAACCTGTTTGAGACTTTTTACATTTTTTCTGCCGCCAATTTGTGTTTTTTTTTGTGGATCTTTGGAGTTATGTGCTTGGCCGTTAAAGTATTGAGAGCTGTAAACTTGACTGATAGTATTGCAGGACGAAAGTTATTGCGGGCCTTATATATATATATATATATATATATATATATATATATATATATGTATTCTATGTATGTGTTTATATGACACATAGAGAAGATGATCTTTCTTATGTACTAATAATGACAAAGATGAGGTCTTGAAGTGCTTTCTTGTACTAAGCAAAATAAGAGTACCAGTGGGAATCTTGTCAGGGACATGCAAATGTGTCCACAAAGGCTACGTTCTTGCAATCCATAACCATGTGACACATGGCATCCCTTAAGCATGTATCAAACAGCTTTGAGCAAAGCTAGAGTTGGATTATACACAAGCCAGGAATCCCACCCACATACAGTCATTTCAAGGTTCCTGCCTATCACAGCTGTTTGATATAGCGGGCATATGCTTAAGGGAAGCCATGTTTCACTTGGTTATGGATTGCAAGAGCATAGCCTTTGTGGGCACATTTGCATGTCCCTGGCAAGGTTCCCAGAGTGCAGTGTAATAACTGTATTTCTCGGAATTCTAGGCATGAAACAAGTTGTATAACTTGTTTTAGACATTTGAATATGATCACAAATGTACTATTTATTTACTGTACTACTGCAAGCCCCATACTGCATGAATGCCCCTCTCACACAACATTCACAAAAGCATCTTAGGTGCCTCCAGTAACCAACAGAGGTTTCATTTTTTTAAAGAAAATAATTTAAATATACTGTTAATCAGACTCCTGTTTTTTAAACACATATTTATTTCATCATATAGTGATTCTTTTAGTGCTTTATTGTAATGCTGTCCACTGAATGTGATGATATTCTGGCCCACTGACAAAAAATATAGAGAGCAATAGTAGGATGTATATGCCATATTGCAGGCTTACTGTCATTATTATTATTATTATTATTATTATTATTATTGTTTATATGTAACGCGCCAATATATTCCTTAGCGCTATACATGGGTTACAATCACGGCAAAAACAATATTAACAAATTACAAAAAGTGCAGGGCCCTGTTGTTGAGATTAGAATCCAGTGTCCATAGTGCTTTCCCAAAGCACCATGCAATATTGAAAACTCGCCAACTTACAGTCTAATGACATTACGTAAAGGTCAGTAACAAATGGTGGACATCAGACAACAAAGGATGTGTTAGCAGATATGTGTTTAAAGGGATATGAGTGCATCTGATAGAGGAGAATTAATAGTACATGAAAAAAAAAAATGCATGAAAAAATACCAAAATAAACATTTCAACGCTTACCTTGAAGTTAGCAAAATCTATTGTAATATCTGACAGTTTAAAATTAAGGTTAACACCCCCTACCATTTGTTTTTGCCAATATGGTTAGATGAAAGATTTGAGATATAGCAATATGTTAGTTGCTATGACAACACCACACAGCATATACAGGAAGCAGGGATGAGTAATATCCCAGCAGTGACTGGGAGGCTGACAACACTTCTCTCCTATTGGCTCAGCAAGGAAGAGCGGGTAAATAGTGCATTAATATGGCTCCTCGGATGCTGCATGCTGATTGGATGGGGATCAGGAAGTTGTGTAGACACCCCCCTGGGGTGTTAACACAATCATTAGAGAGACTTCTAGATATTAATACAAATAACATGTTTTATGAGATGTACTGTATACACATGCGCTGCTTTTTGCCTATAGAGTGCAGAAATGTATTAATCCAGCAAACTTAGATATCCCTTTAAAGTAATATCTATGGATCTTAGAAATTATCACTTAATGCCCTGTTTACTTGAGATTTGATCCTTGTTTTATTTTGGGCTGAACATAAGCAGTTTTGGATGAATATGCTACTGTCTGTGAGCTGCTCCTAAAAAAATTTCTTTCAAGTCCAACTATAGATGTATCAGTTTTTACTATTCAAATTATGTTATGCTTTTTGTCAAATAAAACATATTTTCCTTTATAATTACATTATCTCCTGTATTAGTGTGAGAACTATAACCTCTGCTATTTCTAACCAGTAAATTATTTTCTAATCCATTTATACTTTGCGAGTTGTCCTATCTGTGTCTGATCATGGTTTTCATGAACCTATTATAAAACACAGCACATCTATTCAGCACCTTGGACAGATCCAAAGCTTATTGTACAGTACAATGTACAGAGACACTGTGGGCCTCAGAGCACAATAATACACCGCTGAGTCAGACACATTGACACCAGAAACATGTAGATATGTTGATTTATTCTTTTTGTCCAGTTTGGATGAATACTTTGTCCCTTTTTCTACCTCCTCTTTGCTGTACTGATGTCTTAATAGGACAAAGTGAGGACTCTTCCCAGGATGTTGCACATACCAGTGGAGATAAGGATTAGTGTATGTTGTTTCGTATTTGCAATCCAACATAACTTGGCTTCCATCTACAACTGTATTTTCATGGGGTGACCTTATCAGCCTTGGTCATTCCTGAGGCAAAGAGAAATAACAATTGATACTGAGATAGAAAATGCATAATAAATATATCTAAATAATGTTGTTGTGCAAAGACTCTGTTTTAATCCCTTTATCTAGTTTGTTTCCTTACCTGATACAAAGATACACAGCACTGAGCACAAACACAGCTTCATCTTCAGCATGGGTGAGTTTGTCTGAGAAGTCAGTGAAGCTATTTCACATGGTGGGAGGAGCCTGTGATATGCTATGAGTACTGTATAATTAGATGGTATAGGGTACAGCTGTCATAGGAGGTCTATATATCTGGCACACATATTATATACACTGTATTCTCGCTATATTACAATAACTTATTTATTAAATTAATTAATTAATAATATTAAAATATACAAACAATAATTTGAGTATGCATATACCTCTTAATTTCTAGTTAAAATGGGAGAGAAGGAAAATGTATTAATTTGTTGGAGCACTACAAATTAAAGGTGATAAACTAGGTGACCTAGGCCCTTTTCATTACCAGACACCACCTACATACAGTACATACATACATATGAGCTCTGATATCATAGCTCATAGTTTTCTCATCAATGTATGTATTTAATTCTTTTGCATAGTGTATGATAATGCAGTGTTAATATCACTTCCTTTTATCCTTTTATTATTTTGTCATATTAATGAACACAACAAATCATTTTGCTTTATTTTCCTTACTATGCAACACACTAAATAAATGTTCAATCAAAATTCATAACTACATGATAACAGAGAAAAATATGTTAATTAATTTTCCTACTTCCTGTCTTGGTGCTGAGGCCACAAATATATTGCCTGTTGACCACACTGATGTGATATACTGTATGTGTAAAAAGAGCAATCATCAACTATATTAGATGGGTTTAGACATCACACTCTATACTGCACTTTGGTGTCTGTACTGTATTTCATCACCCTCTGGTGGTCTTTGCTTGTATTACTAAATAAAGAAATAAACAATGATCTCACATTCCCCGATCATGGAATGTAAAGCTCCTGGTTTGTTTAACTTTAATCTAAAATCTTCTTCTATCTATCAAACGAAAAACCGAACAACTACAAAAGAATTGTTAATTAGGTTTAAACTGGTAAGGACCAGAAAATAAGCTTTTATATGTAGAATTATACGTGTGATGTGTATCAAGATGTTCTTCACTCAAAAATAGTTTAAAAAAATTATACTATTTTAAAAAGATAGCGCTCGGCTTTAGTGCCTAAGCTTATTTTATTTGCTCTCACATAATGTTGGCACTAAAATAAAACTTGATTAAAAATGAATTTGCAGGGGTACAAGAGTATCTATGAGATCTGCTAAAAAAAACATATAAAATCATATATAAAGTGACTTATCTATCACCAAATCGATATATATATGACCAGGATTGATCACAGGAGGACACAGCTGCCTTTAAAAATCAATGTTGGAATTTTTTTTCCCTGACATTTGCTTCTGAACCAGAACAAAGAAGACTTTCAAACACTGATAAACAACATCCATACTTAAGGTTGGTAAAGACTCCTTTTGCCTGTCTGTTTCAAACCTATACAGTTCTAAACTAGATGCCTTACACTACTGGAGATCTAGTCTGTGTAATAATTTAAAGATATAGAACACAATAAGCTGTATAATTGTAGATTTTGTCAAAAGAAGACCCAGCGGCTTATCTCTCAAATATATAACATATGCTTTTTATGTTGGAGACTGTGAAAAATGAATACAGACTACACTTCTTTATAAGGCTATAAATACACAATTACTTTGGAACTGAAATAGCTTCTTCTTATTGAAGAGTCAGTACAGTAAGAGTAAATCTCTTTGTTTACAACTTGTCTGTGTACTCTACTACCATCTAGTTGCCAACTGAAATATTAACGCCTTCAAAAAAAAAAATATGTCTGGAAGAAAGAATATATTCAAGACTTGAAAGAATGTATCTCCTTTTTCAGATTAGAAATTAAAGCTGAGATACAGAGAGTGTCTTTGGAACTAACAGCAGAAATAAAAGCATTGAACACCAAAGCTCTCGAATTAGAAGACAGATATAATAACCTTCTTAAGTCACACACAGAAATACAAAAGGATCTGATTGGGCTTAAAAAGGAAAAAAACAACTTAAAATCATACAAGAGGATCTAGAAAATAGATCTCATATGTCAAACATTCACAAATGTAACTTATAAGAGTCAGTACAAGACCTTCCTCTATACATGAAAGATTTATGTGTCAAACTTTTACCAGATCTAAGTGAAGAAGAACTTCGAATGGACAGGATTCATAGAGTCCTAAGAGCTCCACAATCCTCAAATGATAGACCAAGAGATGTGATCGTACAAAAGTCTTATTCATGAAAGCAGCTATATATGGTGTTCCTTAAATTGAAGGATGTCAACCAGCTATCTGGTCACCCCCTACCTTATACAAAATGAAACTTCTGAAACCCTTTTTAGGGGTGATTACAAAGCATGGATACAATTATACTTGGGGCTTTATTTTTAGACTTATCATATCAAAAGAAGGGAGACATCACACAATTCATACTCCCGAGAAAGGTGAAGCGATGCTCCATTTGTGGTACTTACCAATTCCATACAACCTGGGATAAAAACAAAATTTCCTAATACAAAGTAGACCAAAATACCATCCATACTCAAACAGAAGAGACACCAGATGAGAAGTCAATAAAGAAGAAAGTTCCACACCACAATGGAAATAGAATGTAGCAGCATTAAGCAATGAAATGTAAATGTAAAGAGACACTACTTATTATCTAACAAAGTCACTATATAAGTTCTAGATAAAGAAATATGGGTGAACTTTGCTTCATAAATTGTATGAAAAATAATATTAAAGTCTAAAAGTGCATCTAGGACCAAGCACATATAGAAGAAACTCCAAATCAAACTTGAAATAAGTGTTTTGGCAATTTAAGTGGAATGAGATGAGAAAAGAATAACACACATGCATATATGCAAAGATAAAGTTTGGTTATTTTACAAACTTTAGCCTTGCACATATTGATATGTGTTATACTTTATTCATATTATTCCATTGAGAAAGCACCTTAATAGAACAAAATACGTTGCGGGTGGGGGAGTCTTTATGGGATGACTCCAAATGCCCTCATTGCATGTATATTGTTCCTGTGCAGTTATTACAAGGTGTGGAATACATTTATAATGTGTGCAATTTGCCTATCTATTATGTACCTTACATTTCATACATTTCAACTCTCTTTAATATCTCTTGAGTATTAATGGGATATGGAATGCTCTGTATTTTTAATATTAAAATAATTTAATGAGTATTTATTTCTATATCCAAGTATAATATTATTAAGTGCTCAAAAGCTCTGTTTTTCTTCATTTAAATCTTCCAAAACGTCCCTATAATGACTTATTAAAGTGAGTAAAAACAGAGATTGAAATACTTGTTCATAAAATTATATTTAGATATACAAATAAACATTTTTAGATTATTTTAATATTTAAATCAGGGAATCTTTCAACCTCAATAATTATTTTCTAATGGTTAATTTTTAGCGAGAAGGGGCAGAAAATGTCAACATTGCCATAGCTATATGATAAATGTATCTAACGTTGTGTACTAGTGGAACCAGATTTCTGATTAGACAGATTACACAGCTGCCTCAAGGATATGGGGAAATTAGAAAGACATATAATTTCAGGCACTTTCAAACCTCTGGATTTATAAAATTGGAAACTTTAAGTCTGCAGCCTGGATACGAAGGTAATGGATTAGACTAGCGAGTCTAGTCATAACTAGAAGGGATCTAAAATCATGAACTAAATGTAGACTCTACAAGAGAGAGACTCGGCTGGTTCTCATGCTAGATCTTATACTCCTTCTCTAATGCGTTTCGGAGCATAGGGTTTCTCAAAGAGAAACGGCGCCTCTTTTTCAATAAATTTAGGCCAATAAGTTATTAGCCAACAGAAATCAATCACTACTGATATCCCTTTTCCAGATAATGAGCACGATTCAATTTGAAGTGGCATCTCGCAGTATACTTGCTTGCTGCGGGCTTGAACTGCTACAATTCTATACAATTGAACAAGCCGAAAGCCAAAACCATAAACAATGCACTCATATGTAGCATTTCAGGGCGGGAACATGAACAATTAAGCAAGGCTGTAACTACCCATTTAAAAACAACCAACAGAAAATTAGACTAGGTTACATGTCAATCAATTAGCGTTTGGGGTTCCAATATGCTATCAGACTTGCAAAACACACAATAATAAAAATAAATGCCAATACTGTTCTTGTCCATGTGGGTGGCCTGAAATGTATTAAGTCATTGAGTCCCGAGATCCACATACCTTAGATTACTGAATAACTATACAGCAACCAATGGTATAACTAACTTATCTCCCTTGAGGTATTTATTATTAATATTAATATTATTATTATTATTAACTTTTATTTGTTATGCACCAACATATTCCATTATATTAGCGTTATACAGGGAATAAGAAGAAGGAAGCAAAGCGAGGCGAGCAGTTGAAGCCTCATTGCAGGGCTCTCGATGAGCGAGGACTTAGCTGCAATGAGCCAAAGGCGCTCATTGCAGTGGTAGAGATGAGCATCTCAGGTGATCATCGCAAAGCCCGCGGAACTTAGCTGCAATACTTTACAGTACAAAATACTTTACATATTAAAAAGGCAAACCACCGAATTCAAATGTAAAAAAAACAACAAATACTTTTAAAAAAATACCTTACACACTCACACACAGCACAGGGCGGGAGTCAGGGAGCCTGTGAGTGAGGTTGCAATTTTATTTGAGATATATTTGGTGTTTTTTGGTGATCGAAAATCAACTAAGCGAGAAAAAATAAACTTAACTGGTTAAAAACAAGGCCGAAGAGAAAGTAAAAAAGAGCCCAAAGCCAGTATCACATAACGCAAGCCAGTAACACTTAAACCAAGCTAATAACACAGGGGGAGAGGCTCGCAATGAGCGCCGAAAGTGCTCAGAGAGGGCAGAGCATCAGTAACTTCTCTGATGTGGACCCACCTATACTAGGTGATGGACCACATGGATAGGCTTGAAATAAGATGCTCTCTGTTTATTCTAAATAAACATTTTCAAATCAAATCAATTATATTAGACAGTATGCAAATAGATGTAGATGATGTATTCTTAGCTTGTATAGTGTATGTATAACAAATAGATATAGGAGAGCTGCATTGGAATGACTCCTTAGTAAGCAGAGAACAGTTACAGTGGAGCCATTCCTTGTAGCACTTTGGAATGAAGTTCAAGGTTAGCAAAGGTCTCATCCTTTTTTAGTAGAATATTGGAAGGTTTGTTTGGTATAGCATAATTTATTCTGATCTTTGCTCTTATGTACATTAAGATGGGCAGATAGGAATGTGATCTATAAAATATGTTACTGCTACTTAAACAAGCAGAATAAAATCAGATATAAAATGACTGTAAATGTTGTATATGTGCATGTAAAATTTTGATTAATCATTTTTTATTTAACATAAGTTCATATAATAAAAGTTTGTGCCTGGTCATATGTACTGTATACTGAGTACAAACACAAATTATCTTTTTGCACAGCACAGTCTGCAGACAGAGACACTGTGGCACTCAAAGCTGTCAGGGCACAATAATACACTCCTGAGTCAGACACACTGACAGCAGAAATATGCAAAGATATGGACTTATTCACTTTATCCAGTCTTGCAGAATAATTTGTCCCTTCCTCCTCCTCCTTGTTGCTGATGTGATTTCTCAAAAGGATGAATTGAAGACTCTCTCCCTGGTGCTGGACATACCATTGGAGATATGGGACTGTAGACACAGTTTCATATTTGCAATAGAATGTGACTTGTTCTCCCTCCATTATGGTATTGTCAGTGGGTGACTGAGTGATGTCCTCAGTACTGGACAATCCTGCTGTAATGAGACCAAAGAGATAAATTGATTTGATTTAAGAAGTAAAGCAAACATCTTTTTCAGATGTAAAGTCTCTTCCATTCAGAAATATAATTTTCAGATGATCAGATTATCCCATTTTACCTAATATAAACACAAACACTGAGCACATACAGAAGCTCATCTTGGACCTGTGATGGGTTGTCTGAGATGTCTGTGTGGTGTAGAAATGGCTTTGAGAGAAACATAGGAAGTGGGAGGAGTCTACAGGAAACATTACTGAGACTGTGTAGTTGCATGTACATAAATGTACCTAGCAGGCTGCCCATAAGTGATAAAGGTGTTTTATTTATTTGCTTAGCTAAACTTAACGGATCTATATAATTTGTGAATACTTTATAATAATTAGTAGTTTGGTAAAAAAAAAATGCCATGGTGTTGAAGTATGTAACAAAAGCATTTTTAGAAAAATATCTTTTATTTAGGCATTTCTGATTGAGTCATGGTGGATTCCATATTACACTGCTAATATGTCTGTAGCGGTTCTTCTATTGAGGCTTGCAGTTCCATTGAGTTCTATTGTCAGGTGTGTTGTTTGGCATGGCAATTTTCAACAGAAATTAATATGGATTGTATCTGAATCCAGTTCTCAGATTGTTTTGTCCTCCTGCTTTCTTTACCCTATTGCCTGTGACCTTGACAATTCGCATTGTCTCCTGCCCTAACCTCTGATTGTCTTGCCTGCTGCCTTACCCTGACTGTTCTTTTATTTATATATATATATATATATATATATATATATATATATATATATATATATATATATTGACCAATTGAAGAATATTGTCAAAGGCTCCTTTTGGGAACACATGTGATTCACTATTTTTGTTATGAAGAGATAGTTAATAAATAAAGCAAAGCAAAGCGAGGGCCGCAGTTGCTGGCAAGGAATGCCGAAGGCGCTCCTTGCCAGCAACTGCGACCCTCACAAACTTTACGTTGTAACGCAAACAACATACAAGACACGTTACCACACATTACGACCTCGCAAAAATCGTCCGCAAACTGTGGACATGAAAAAAAGAAAAACACTATAAATACACACAACACATACATAAAAAGCTTACCTACAGCAAGAGGGGGCATCCAGGACCTCAAAAAAGCAACTTACACCTTAATTTAACTCAAAATAAAAGAATTTAGACACTAAAAAATTCTCTAAGCGAGGGAAAAAATGGCCGCCAAACAAAACGAAAACGAGGCTACAGTACTCTAAACACGCAAAACACCACCAGAAACACGCAAAACACGACAAAACACCTACGGATATTCCGCTACAGACTCATACCAAACATTAGCCTCCATTTTAGAACAATAACTTATACAATGCGGAAGTACACAGCTACGCTAACGGATTTGCCTCGCGCACGCACACTATTACACTGCACACATTCATCACGCTTACACAGCAGCTCCACACCACTAATGCTCCAGCAACATCAAAACAGATTGCCAGCTCTTCAACACAATGCTTCCTGCATATATTAATTCAAAATAGGTAAAGTATATTAATGTATTAATGTATTATTTATTTGATTATTATACACCAAACAGCATTAGCTCACTTACAATTTCATTGCCGTCATTTTTTGATGGGCAATTCGCTAGTAAATAATAATGGTGTGGCTAATAATTAAATGTGTGACTGATTTTGTAGAGGAGGGATAAGCGATATATTCTAAATGCCATCTTCATCATCATTTGTATATATTACTTTTCAGTGATATACAACAAAATGAAAGATCATTTAGGTCCTCTCTGGAACATAGTTGCCCTTTTATATTTGATGTTTTCAAATATTTCTAATATTTCCTCAGTTTTTCGTGGGGATTATAAAACATATGAAGTTACACACATCAGTCTTCCTTTTCACCACCACACTGCCCCCTCTAATCACTTCTACTCACCTTGTACCCCGGTACTATATTCCCATTTTCCATACCATCTTACTGACACTCTTTATAAACACTCACTCTCTTGACAACATTTCTTTCTCCACTATAGATTGACAATAAACATGTGGCACTGCACAGTGACTCTAAGTGTTCTTAATCTAAAAATACTAAACAGGATACACTATGTTTATGCAAGTTTCAACCACTTTGAATTACATGGAGTATGTTAATGGCCTCTTAATTGGGTGCTTTGAATTGTTAGTTAATGTTTTTTTGTGGGGGGTTGCCCTTGCTGACCACTGTAGCTAGCCCACAAGCTGGAGTGAGATAGCATGACAACTATGCCATCTCTGGGCTTAATTTCCAAGTGGAAACTTTCATGCAAAATATTTTGGAGTCCCTTTGCAATTTCTCTATACAAGGGAGGTGTCTGTATGGTTTAATAAAAAGCCACACATATTTGTAGGTGGTCAGATCCCCTAATGATCAGATCTGCTTTCTCTAGAAATATTTATCTGCCACCCTCCATTAATAAATAAAAAATCCCTGTTGTGGGTGCATGTATTTTGCACCTGCTTCATCGGCAGTAGAGCTTTGAGCACTAATGTTTTTAACTAGTGAATTCATTATTTTTATTATTATAAAATGTAAAAGTTTGTAGTCTGATCATGACTTCCATGTACCCCAATATAAAAACATGGCAGATCTAGTTACTTGTTAGCACTGTGGGCCTCAGAGCACAATAATACACTGCTGAGTCAGACACACTGACACCAGAAATGTGTAGATATGTTGATTTGGTCTTTTTGTCCAGTTTGGATGGATACTTTGTCCCTTTTTCCACCTCCTCTTTGCTGTATTGATATCTTGAAAGGATAAAGTGAGGTCTCTTCCCAGGATGTTGCACATACCAGTGGAGATCTGGATTACTGGATATTGTTTCATATTCACAATACAACCTGACCTGACTTCCATCTACAACTGTATCTTCATGTGGTGACTGAGTGAAAGAAATCACATTTTGTATTACATATCTCTAACTCAAGGTCTACATAATCCCTCATGTAAAGCATTGGTTTCTATACATTTATCTAGTTGCCTCCTCTTACCTGATACAATGGCGCACAACACTGAACACAAACACAGCTTCATCTTGGGACGGTTTGTCTGAGAAGTTTCAGTTTTGTGTTATTGGTTTTAAGAGAATCTGTTTAGGAAGTGGGAGGAGCCAGTAATAATACTCTCTATACTGTATAGGTCCATAGTATAAATGTCATAGACCAGTTCTATGGAGACATCCACAGTGCTCAGGAGCATCAGTATTGCCTCACTCAGCTGATCTGAAGAATTGTATTTCCCTCACAATTAATCCCTTTTTAATTCTTCTTATTATCAATTGCCTATAAAGATAATGTAAAACTATGATGAATTCAAACTGAACTTCAAATTTCCCTACCAAGCACGCACAATAATTCACTTTATCTATAGTTCAGTAATCGTACATATTGTTTGGAGGCAGAAGCAAGTCTTTAGAGCATGGGTGTAGGAGCCAAAGAAAATCTGGGGGGTGGGGGGGTGGGTACTGCATATAGTATAAAAATACCACACAACTGCTTCTCCACACATAAACACACACATTAAAAAATCTGGGGGGACTTCTCCCCATCATCTCCCCCAGTTCCAACACCCATGCTTTAGAGTGATGATAAAACAGTGCTAAAATCTTCTGAATTATAACATACTAGAATATTGCCCGTCAAAAAATGACGGCAATGAAATTGTAAGGTAGCTAATGCTGTTTAGTGTGTAATAATGAAATATATAATACATTAATAAATGAATATACTTTACCTATTTTAAAGCATTGTGTGGAAGAGCTGTGAATGTGTTTTGATGTTGCTGCAGCATTAGTGGTGTGGATCTGCTGTGTAAGCGTGCTGAATGTGTGCAGTGTAACACTGTGCGTGCGCGAGCCCAAACCGTTGTCGTGTACTTCCGCATTGGCGTGAAATGGCGAGTAATGTGTGTTATACGTTTGTATCGGAATATCCGTAGGTGTTTTGTGGTGTTTTGCGAGTTTCTTGTGGTGTTTTGCGAGTTTAGAGTGCTGTAGCCTCGTTTTCGTTTTGTTCGGCGGCCATTTTTTCTCTCGCTTCGTTTTTTTTTTAGTCTCTAAACTGTTTTATTTGAAGTAAAATCGAGATGTAAGTTGTATTTTTGAGGTGCTGGGTGCTCCCTCTTGGTGTAGGTAAGTTTTTTATGTATGTGGTGTGTGTATGTATTGTGTTTTACATTTTGTAATGTTCGCGAGTTGCGTCCGAGTGTTGCGAGTCCGTAATGTGTGTGAACGTGTGTCGTATGTTGTTTGCGAGTGTCGTAATGTGTGTGTCGTAGTGTTTGGGTTGCGACGTGAAGTTTGCGAGGGTCGCAGTTGCTGGCAAGGAGCGCCTTCGGCGCTCCATGCCAGCAACTGCGGCCCTCGCTTTGCGAGGTCCTCAGGTGCTGGCATGGAGCGCCTACGGCGCTCCATGCCAGCAACTGAGGCCCTCGCTTCGCGAGGGTCCTCAGTTGCTGGCATGGAGCGCCTTCGGCGCTCCATGCCAGCAACTGAGACCCTCGGGCAGTGCCCTCGCTTCGCGAGGGCCTCGGCTCGCTACGCGAGCCCGCAGCGTTAGCAACAACTCGTACGCTCACAACTATATATGTGATTTTAGACTGGGGTTAGACTTCACCACTGTTGTCACTGGTGTACTACTGTATGTACCTCTGTAGAGCTCTTCATTGGTTACATACAAATATAAATACTGTTGTTAAATTTAGGCATAGTGCAGATGTGGGGTGCAGGATAAATATGAGGGTTCTAGATCATGATGCTTTCTATCATTATCCATTGTTATGTGACACGTTACATATACCTCAGTATAAAATTGAGTTTTGCTAACCTTCTGTATTTCTCTGTCAATCCATGATAATGACTTTGAAATTCGCTACAAACATGTTCAAGATACTACTGTACTGTTACTGTTGTAACGTTGAGTTTAGCTGTATTTGAAATATGTTACTATCTGTGAGCTCTCTCTAGTGTCAGATGTTTAGATTGCAGTTTTCAATATTTTGTTATTTACTTATATTTCAAATATAGAATAATACATTTTAATAGCAGATACACAATTATAGATCCATTCAGTATGCTTATATTATCTACATAAAAAGTTTAAAATGTAATTAATCCTTAAGATATTGTCTGCACATCCACGAATTTGTAAATTAGTTTATTTTAATGAATGTTTTGGATGAAGCTCCTTTCCACTCCTCTAACAGAATCTTACACCCATCAAACAATGGACAACTTTTTGCTCATATATTTCTCTTTTTCTGAGCTACAACTGCCCTTTAAATGTATGAAATCCTTAATATATCTGAAGGTTTCTATAATATCACCATTTCTCTTATTTATTTATAAATCTGAAGACAAAAAACATTTTTCCCATTTTGTATGAAGTTGGTGGCCTTCTTGAATGGTCATTTGATTCCAGTGCTCTGATATCACCCTGCGCTTTCCCAAACTAATGCTATGTATTTTACTACCAATGGTCACAACTAATCAGCCTTCCAGCAGAACATGGTTGGACTAAAATAGATGACCAGAGTGAGTAGTAAAACATTTTGCCTTAGTTTATGTAGAGAAGCATAGCCTTCTGTACCTGGAAGGCAACAGGAAAAAAGGGTTTATATCACCAACACAGATCTTTCCTATACACAGAGGCACTCCAGTTCTTTTCATCGAGAGACATGAAATTGATCTTTACCTGTGCTGCTAAAATCCATGGTCAATGTGACTCATAGCAGCTCTCATAGTGAACCTACCAGCATATGTTAGAAAGCCTTAAACACTCAAATAACAGCATCTCCCAGGGCCGACCACACAATCAGACACTGCTGATTCACAGGTACTGCAGCACCTTGAAGATAAGCATTGGGTGTAAACACACATGACATCAACTGCTGTCCTGTACTCAGGGCTGGATCTACCACTGGTGCAGGCAGTGCATTGCACCGGAGCCCCTGCACTGATGGGGATCAGTACTGTCTAATTTTCTTAAAATTAAATTAAATTTATATTATTATTTTTTTCTTTAGTGTGGTGGACCCATCCCTAGCCAAGTCCCCATGTGCCATTCACCCCCTCCCTTGCTCTCTGACTGTGCACGGTTGTCCCGACCATCCCCCCCTCTCCCCCACCCCCCATCACCCTCCTCTTACTGTGCAATGTGGTCCAGACATAGAAATTCAAATCTTTGGTATCCTTCATCTGCTGGCGCTTCATATTGCCGGGGGAAGGAATCCTGAATTACATCACACACCCATGTAACGTAATTTAAAAAATATATAACTTAAATCTCTAGTGTTAATGGTTATTACAAAGCTGTGTTTGTTTCAGGACATTATAAGAACTACCTAATTTGTTGGGTATAAATTGGATAACAGACCCACAAATGCATTCATTTTATACATGTGTAGTTGTGTATTAGTGTAATTAGTTTGATAAAATAATCAACCAGGCCCTGTCTTATAGTGTGATAAAAAGACAACAGATGCGGGAAGCCCAAGAATAGATTAAGATCACAGCTGGTCTTTATTAATAGTACAAAAAGTAAGCCTTGGGAAGGAAAATGTGGGGATAACATTTGTACATTTTAGCTGAAAACTAGGAGATAATTACTTAACATAGTTTATCACCATGAATGTCTTATAGAGAGGGTGAATGTATATACATCCAAATACTGTTCAAGCGAAATGTGTCAGAAGCCAGGAGAGCCAGAAACCCCAAGTAGAGATGTGGCAAACAGTTCGCCCGCGGACTATTCGCAGCGATTTTGGCATGTTCGCGTTCGCATCGGACACGTGCGCTTTTCGGTTCACCTCCTATTCTTTATCATTGAGGAAACTTTGACCCTGCACCTCACAGTCAGCAGACACATTCCAGCCAATCAGCAGCATACACTCCCTTCCAGGGCCTTCCATCTGAAGGACAGCATACATTTTAGAATCATTCTGAAGCTGCATTCGTTGTGTGAGGACAGATAGTGTAGCTCCTGGAGATTTAATAGGGAAATAGATAGCCAGGCTGTGTATTTAGCTTCCACTACAGACCTGAAGGACTAAATCTAATTTCAGTTGCCTGCCTGTGTCAGGCTCACAGCTTATATTGTGCTCAGTGAAATAAAACAACACTTTTTTGACTGTAATAGATTGAATAGCAATTGCCTGCCTACAGGCATGTGTGTGAAGCCTATTGCATCTACTCTGCCAACTTTTGCCAGTGCACAGTGATACGTCATATCTGGTGCAACCGTAGTGTACTGTGACTTAAAACAACACTTTTTTGACTGTAATAGATTGAATAGCAATTGCCTGCCTACAGGCGTGTGTGTGAAGCCTATTGCATCTACTCCAAGTGCCAACTTTTGCCAGTGCACAGTGACACTCATATCTGGTGGCAGCTTAGATTGCACGCGCAGTGCCCCAAATTTGACGTAGGAGGTCCGACCAAGCATCTTTTTCCATCTCCCTGTTCCAAAAATCAATGCCATATACACGTCCCCTAATAGTGGACGTAACAGGGATTAAACCGATAGGAATAGTACTACTTAACAGTACACACCTTATAATAATGCAGACAGAGGCAACGCAGAGAGAGGAGTCTGAAGAAGAGGAGTCAGAGGAGGAAGGTGGCTTTGAGGAGGTGAAAGACCAAACACAGCAGGCGTCCCAGGGGGCTTGTTGTCACCTTTTGGGGACCCTTGGTGGCTGGGTGGAGGAAGAGACCTTCAATGACATCAGTGAGGACAAGGAACGGGACATGGCTAGCTTGGTATCCAACCTTGTGCAAATGGGGAGTTTGCGGTTGTGCAAAGGGACTGTTTGCAGTTGTTTGTGGTGCATTAAACGGGGAGATTGGTCTGTTACTGTGAAGCGGGTGTAACCCTTACACTACCTGATCGATACAACATCATACCTGATGTTTTAAAGCATGTTATTCCAAACAATTTAGGAATGCTAGGTGATTTATGCCCTTTATGGCTTAAAACCAGACTCTGCATCAACTATGTAATTTTCCGTGGGAGTTTTGCCATGGATCCCCCTCCGGCATGCCACAGGTGTTAGTCCCCTTGAAACAACTTTCCCATCACTATTGTGGCCAGAAAGAGTCCCTGTGGGTTTTGAAATTCGCCTGCCCATTGAAGTCTATGGCGGTTCGCGTCCGCTGTTCGCGTCTATGGCGGTTCGCGTCCGCTGTTCGCGAACCGAAAATTTGATGTTCGCGACATCACTAACCCCAAGAGAGGATGCCAGAGAGGCCCATGGTGTAGCAGACAGCAGAACCTGATGGAGAATGAACTTGAAACAATGACTATAGGGGGTAGTATAATGTATTTTTATATAACATTATGTAGAATTCATATAAGTTTTATATATGTAGATATCATCCTTATACCTTTTTACCTGTTTGTAAAAAAAAACATTGTGTAACAGTATTTTGATTTATGTACAATATATCTTTTTAATTATATTTTGTATGTTGGATTATTCACCTGCCCCCAAAAATATATCTGTAGACATTATATATTAATTTCCTACACATTGCTAGAAAAACTACATTGTGCAGAGATCTCTCTTGTTATTTGCAAAGTCTGGCTCCTGCACTCACCACCCTGCTGACAATCTCATCAGCAAATGATGCTCTTGGCCCTGCCTTCATCAGAGATCAAAAGCACTAAACTGATGAGCATACACAGAAAGCACACCATGGATTATCAATAGGAAACCCTATGGATTTTTATCACGTAAGACCATTGTGGCAGTGATATTCTTACACACAATCTCTGCAAATGAA